>PNEQ01069447.1:0-33776 GCA_003012365.1 Medauroidea extradentata | reverse complement strand
TGCTATTGTTATCTCAAAAATTACCAATATATCTCTTCTGGTTCTCCAGAAACCTATGGCACGAAATGTCGAAAATCGTAACTTTGAGAACCTATAATTCTGAAACTAGAAGTTTTAGAAGTTAATCTTTTTGGCACAAAAGCTAGTCTATAGGATACCTATATGTAGGGATAATAATTAGCTATAAAATTTTTCGGGTTCAACAGCCTTAAGGAGCCCGCCTCGTTGCCATAAAATCACACTGCAGTGTGTTTGAAGAAAACGTTTTACACCGAAAATAATACACGTATGCTCACGCCGTTTCTCTACGAAAAGAACACACACTTCAGACGACTGCCCTTAAGTACTTTCAAGACAACACACGTATTAGAAATTCCCTTTTAGGGCACGTCAAAATGGGTTAAAACGGGGTTTTCAGTATGCTATAGCGGAAAATATCCTAGCCGAATACATGTGAAACTACTTAAGGGTAGTGCATTGGACTTTAGTAAAGTGATTTCGTAAATAAAACAATAGGGTCACCACTTTAAGTCCCACAGGAATTTTTTTTTTTTTTCGCGAAGACTGCACGCCTTAAGCGTAGAGGCGACGCACCGTTGTATGGCCCATACGACGTCGCCCTTAGCACCATACCTAACTCACACAAACACATGTGCCACGAGGCGGGCCCCTTAACTTGTTTACAACGTTCTTATGTAAAGAATAAATCGCAGGAAAGTGGTTCGTACAGCTCGAGACGCCTTGCCGGCATATCATTAGGAATCTACACCCGTCTTCCAGACAACAGCTGAAAATTACGTTAGTACAACCGGGAAATGAACCTTTATTTCACCTGCTTATGGGCATTGATGATTGAAAAAACATAATAAAGGCTTAGACTGCGCATGGTGCGTAATAGAGTTGCCGCTGTGGTTAACTACTTGCAGTTACGTGTCCTGACAATAACATCGGAAGCTGTAAGTGTATTGATGAGATATTTGTGACGATTTTAGAAGTTCACACACACTTTCACAGCACCCGTTACAAAATACGTGTTTTATACCACATCATAATCAACGAGGGAGAGAATGAAAATAACAGATATTCTCTACGTTTTGAGGTACTTTTATTATTGATTTTACCAATCAATAGTTGCCTACAGTGAAACGATGTATTGTAACGAAATTGGTTACATTGTGACGGAATTATTTTGTAGTTATTTAATAATATCCGCAGGAATATAATTTCACATTTAATTTCATACTTCAAGACATTTCTAGTATCCAGTTCCTTAATTACCATATCAAACATTCACACAATTTTGAATACTTTCCTTTCTGTATTCGAAGTAAACCATCAAGCTTTAATTCAAACCAATTACTTTCTAAAATTTAAAATATGTTAGTAGATTAAATGTACACTGTACCACAATTATAAAAGAGTATGCATCAATTCCCTCAAGAAAACCTGGGGCAGAAGAGGTACGCTCCCCCTACCTTGAAATGCTAGGTGGATGTGACGTTCGCCAAGTCGTTTGTGGACCATACTTCTGGAAGAGCAGCAAGGTAGGAGTCTGCACGAGTAAGTAGCAGCAAAACGTCCTCGCGTCTACACGCTCCATGGGCCAAGCAATGGGTAGGTGTGCCTGAAAAAAAATACTCAGAGTTTTGTAAATTGGTAGTTTAGCACATAAATCATGTCCCGAATAATATGCTATATTTGGTGTGCGCCAGCTGCTCCGCCATACTGAAATATATAGGGTCCGAAAACAATTTTCCGAGAATATCTCCTTCCCAGTTCACATCTAAAAAGAATTATTACAAAACTTATAATTTTCAATTTTTTTACTAAAACGTTTATTTTGTGAAATGAATAGTGTGTTTTTTTTAAATAATGTACTACAACGTGTTTATAAAAATTGCAAGGATACTCAATATTGAACTGAAACGGTATTCGTTAACGATTATTAAAATGTTACGTTTAAGTCAATTCGTTACCACGCTACCATGAACTATTAGAGTAATCAGTGTTTTTTATTGGTGGTTTCCTCATGATGCTTAACCCACACTACAGAACTGTATTCTTTCCTTCGTTTTGATTATTTGGTTGGGCCAGGTTTATTGTTATCTACTGTTACAGCACGTGCCGAATGTTTTCATCATCTTCTTTACTCTCTTATTCTTCATATGCCAACAAGCTCTTAATTGCAATTTCGACTTCTTCCTCTTCTCTAGAGTCGCTCAGTGGGGCAGCAACATTTTTTTGCTCGAGTCTCCATTGCAGTATACACAAATGTACAAAACATTTTAGGCCTGCCGTACTGAAACCACAACCTGTGCCACCTCTGTTCTTGCACTAACTACATAAGAATCCAATGAATATTGTGTGAACATCCATTATTTTTAGTTGTTTTGTCTGAAGTTAATCAAGCTGTAATTCTCTTCCATACCACATTCTTCTGGATTATTGTATAGATTATACCACTTCAAGTTGGAATATGATGATATGTTCTGAGTGAATGTGGTTGTATTGCTGACGCTGTGCGCCAAAGTGAGACAAGTTTCCACCTTCTTCTAATAAATAAACTTGTGAAATTTTGGTACCACACGAAATCCAAAGATACATTTTTTAGGGTCATCGTACAGCGCAGTTGAATTGTTTCTCCTGCTGCAGCTATGGTGTCGGAATCTACTCCGTCCTTGAATAATTGCACAGTTTGATTAAATTGTTCAAAATTCTCAAGTTCCTTCAAGAATCTGTTGTTTTTTCCTTGATCAAAGATCGCAGACCTGGTGTCACAACCACTGAAACCACGTAGAAATCTTCTATTTGTCCCTGTTTGTTCAACTTGTTATGGCGAACGACACAACTTGAGTCGTCTGAAGTAGACGAAAATATCTTGCTGGAAGGAAATATTACCAGACGTAACATACGTGGTGTCCTAAAACACTTTCGCTCAAAATTGTTATAATAAATGCATCACGATTCACGAGCTTTTAAGTAAAATAATTACCAATGCAACAATGAAGTTTGTTTAAACGAATTGAGATAATGTTATCAAAACAGTAACACCTGTTTAAAAAAAGTATAAAATAATGAGATGCATTTTATTGCTCATAATGCTTTTCTCAATTTTCGTTGATTTGCTATTGATGTTTCTTTTTACCGAAGAAAAAAATTGGCATAAATGCACTGTGACTGTGTTAGTAAATAATTGATTACAATTGAAAATAATTTGAAGTCTTAAAATTTGTAATTTATGGCACGATAGGGATTTCTTTTCCTGCCATCCTCACATTCTGTTTTCAATACACTCGTAATAACAGCCATATTTGTTTTTACAGATGGTATTTCGTTCAGAATTATAGTATTTCCAAGAATCTGTACTACTTAGAATCAATTTTTCCGAATTATGCCATTAACAGATTCGAATCGTACCCGAAAATATTGGGTACATGCATAGTTATTTGTTTAACTAATTGACCGTTCCGATAAAGGGCCATAAAGTACAAGGTCTTCAGCGATGTAATGAAAATGTGCAGCAGTGCCGAAGCACATAACTGTGTAAGAGAAGGTGGGTTACCCAGTTATTATCTTAGTATATTACTCTTCGACTTCATAGCTCGTGGTTACGGTCAAATTTGTAATACATGTGTGAAATATTTTAACTATGCCTAATAAACGTTCGTGGTACCTATTAATTACACGAGGTGATTACATATACTAACTGTGCTATAAAAATTCATTGTTTGGATACTCTGTTGAGTAACGAGTCCTTAATTTGTAACTATACGTGGAAATGTCTACCAAGCGTTCTTAATAGTTGGTGCGCGGACCAGATGCGGCCCGCAGAGATTTATACAGGCCTGCCACTCAAATGTCAGAAATCAGGGGGAAAACTTTCAATTCAAAGGGTATTTCTAAAATTTTTCGTTCAGCCTATGTAATCTGTACGTATGACAATGATTTGTTTTCGTATGTTAAATTTTAATGAAGTTTAATTAAATAGTTTAATATTAGGCCTGTAATTTTCTTTTTACTTTTGGCCCTCGAGTTTCTTAGGTAAATGCAGTAGACGCCGGAATATAAAGGCCCAAGTGAACGTGCACACCCAGTTTTCTGTGAAGCAATTTTGTGATATATTTAATACATTCTTGTGTGTTTTGTAGCACCAGTACAGTTTAAAATGTTCGTCTAACCGATCACAAATGCACAGAGTTTTTATCCTGCAAAGCTGCGATGTTACAACACTGTAGGCCTACTGTGCACAACAGAGCTGTGCTCTTCTCTCGGCCTCCCTTCTCGGCCTTTCTGCGCATGCGCACTACAAAATGATGTCTCCTCTTATGGGAGTTTTAACATTGAAGAAGTGCACAGGTCGGGCTGTGCTCATGCTTGTTGATCGCGGAAACTGGTACTTCTTTCACCTTTTGGTGGCAGCACGTATTGGCGCAGCAATTGTACGTCCCCGCAACTATAAAACACCTCCTTAGATGCCAGCAGTCATGCTTTATCTAATGGACCCCTCAAGTGAATTTCAATGAGAACATACACACTACGCACATATAAAAAGAAATCGATGAGTGTTGAAATTTTTAAATTAGAAGTCGATTTTAGGTAACTACAGCTACTTAAAGTTCGCGCTTTTAAAACGCCCGCGGAAACGTGCAGTGACGTCACAAGCCATAGTACACACGGGCAAGCTAGCTGACTGCTGTCGCACTCCGGCGGAATGCCAGACTACGCTTGGTCAATAAAAACGATTTTTAAGGCTGTTACGGTGGTTCGTTTGGTTATACGTATGTAGTCAATCATAAAATGTAACAAATGTTATATTTCAAAGGTATTCGAGTCTGAGGTTTTATAAAAGTTTAGTGTTACGCACATTGTTATATCGCACAATATCAGAGCAATATCCGGGCACTGTAATATGCAATAATACATTAAATGAACCTGTTTATTGGCGCAAACTATTACTATATTTAATTATTTAATACCCATATATTTACTTTACAATAGAACCACGCCACGTGTCGGTCACGATGTTGCAATGGTTACTCTCTGGGCTGATATTGGAAAACTTAAGTGAGTTAAATAATCTTTCGGGTTAGTATAATATTGTTTCTCAGATTTTGCATGGAACCGTCGATTTTTTTATCAAAATTTAATATCTTGTATAAGCAATAGTATTTTGTTTTTCATTACGGATGTTAGGTTCTTATGCAATACAGTACATAAATTTATACATCAAAGAATACTTCTGGGCTATTGTGTGATTTTGGTTTAGCGCACCGCAAAAAAATTGATATTTATGTTGTATAACAGTGTAGCATAAGCCTACTGCAGTACTATTTACCACTAATGACGTGTTCATTACGTAATATGTGAATTAACGAGTGTTTGAAATACACATATAAACACATTTAACCTAAATGCAAGCTTAACCATATATGACCTATTATTTTAATGTAGGTACAGTATCCTACTAGATCATATAAAAAATCAGTTTCACGATTCGCATTCAATTTAAATTGCTATTTCTTCCACGCAAATGTGCCATTTCAGACATCGTATTAATATGGTTGCGAAAATGGAAAATATATGGTTTAAAAAATTATTGAAACATATTTGTATCAGACGCTTGTAAAACTATCTAATAGTATTATTTAAAAAATACAAGACGTACGTGGGTTTTGTACACGGATCCTTAAAAATAGCAACCGAGTATAGTAACCAATACGCTACACTCTACCCACTGAGGGCCATGCTAGCTTAAGCTCTTTTATATGACCAATGCTGACCCTTATGGCTTGAGATGTGGACCAATCAAAATATGTTTTTGGTCGCCTGCGGCTTCCCCGAACTTTGCTTGCTTCCCATTCCTAAACTATAGTGTTTAGAAGAAAAATTCTTTTTGGTATCTTCATATTTCTTCATTGTTAACAATATGGCATACATTTCAACGTATTTCAAATTTCATGCTAGGGGTCCATTCCAGGCCAAACGAACATTCTGAGGCTCTGAGCAAAAATGTGACACGAACCTTGAGCAAAACTTGCGAGGAGACGCTCAGTGGTTTGAAATGTAAAACAAATGTCAACAATACAGAAAGCAGGTAATGAATGTATATTCTCACGAACAGTATTTTTAAATATTGCATCTAAGATATGAAATATTACCCAATAACCTTATTAGAAAATAGAATTTTAACGTCAGACGTTACAAATAAAGAAGATGTTTAACTACCATTTAACTGCCGAAAATGATAACTTTACAATTAAATTTAAACAAGATAGAAAATTATACGTTCTGACTGCTCATTTAAGATTCATATTGAAATATGCACAGAAATTAAATAAAGGGAAATGAAACAACTTTCATTGCTAGTAATGAAATTTTAACCCACGTTCTGTATCATGAAATGTTTAGTAAAACAACACGAAATTTAGTGCATAGAAATACTTTGTGACTGTTTTAAATTAAACATTTTCTTTCTTAATTATTTTTCGACAATGTGTGAACATCCATTATCTTACTTCACTGGCCGCTACTGGGTAAATGCAAAATTAGCATAAATGGCCGAATGTAAATTTAATTGATGGCCTACAACTAGGTTTACGAATTGTTCAAGTAACGGCCATCAACTATCACACGTGTTATTCATTCGCCATGGTAATTAAGTTAGCGCAGAGCCATTGTAGGTGTACTGTCGGAATCATAAAAAATTTGGTTAAAACATCTCGAGCAACAAATTTAAATGGTCCCGAAGGGTCAAGGAAACAGAGGAACGTTACATAAGTCATGGAATGTTGTTGTTACGTATGTTGGTCTGTATTATTATGTTATTGATAGATACAATGTTAACCTGTTTTGTGTAATTTACTGTGTTTTGTTTATTTGTTCGTATGTTGTATAACAAGTCATATAGTGTGACTACCTTGGACAATAAAGATCAAGCAATCAAAAATCAGCCTAAAGTGCAAACACACAGGATGAAGGACCGCGTAGTTGCACGCACGGTGCATGTGACAGTGTGCAGGTGCCATGTCAGGGCGTGGGCGACCATGTGGGCTGACCTAACACTCAACGACTCCGACCTGTGTCCTCTCATTCCGCTGTCGACATTGGTTCGCTCTCAGGCCAGCCTCTACTTCAGCTACTTCCTCCGTCCCCTCTGTCAACCTATTATCGCCACCATTCCTCCTTTAGCCGAGCATCTTCAGTGCGCCCTGCATGGGGTGCAGTCCTGCATGGCGTGGCAATCCTTCAAGTTTCCTGTATCATCACGGCTTACAACATCCGAGTTATATCGCATGACTACACGCTATATCCGAGGAAGACAAGCGGCATTGTCGTAGCTATGAGGAAGATCCCTCACTAATTTGGGTTAATTTAACGTTTGTTGCAACTTGAATTTAAGATTTTTTTTTTTTTTGCGTTTGGTGTACAATATCACTTAGTTTACGTTCAGAACACTACATTAAAAAACTGTTTCGACATTTTTGTTCGTGAAATTTTCCGGAAGTGAATTTAAAAAAGTCTATTCGGCAATACCACAAACCAAATTAATAAAAGGATTCCGCCAATGTTATATTTAAACTGTCAGCAGAGTCAATATTCTATACTCTATCATATTCTATGCCATATCATAGTCAAATGGAAACAAAAGTCATAGCAAAAATTACATTTATCTAAGACAACGACGCGTGTTTCACCTTAACTTTATCGTCCCTCATTAGATCAAAACGGTCGCACGTAGAAAGACGTGCAAATAAACGTCACGTTTGAAAATAATAACAAGATCGTATTTACTGTTGTATACAACGCACTGATGGGATAGCCAAGTACATTTTTTTAATTTGTGATGACATTTTATTTTGTTCCGTTTTCAACTACTCGGTATCATCTGAAAATAAATTATCACAGCCATGCAAACGTAAGCAACTACAGCTCTCGCGCAGAGATTTTCGGATGTTAAAATTATTTTAAAATCAAAACGCGAATATTTTTTTAATTCGGTTATTATAGAGGCCTATCATATTAAACATTATGAAAATTATAGTTTTCCATTTTTGTAGAATTTGTGATTTTAAACCCTTATTTTTATAAAAACCGTTTTAAATTTTTTACTTGAAAGTAAAGGATACTACCGCATAGTGCTATATAAATAAACGTCCTCTGTTAAAATATCTACTCGGCAAAAAAATTTCATCGAATTTTAATCAATAATTCAGATATTGACTATTGAGTATTCCAGTCGTCGGCTTGATATCGTACCTTTCCATGTAGTCACAATTCATCACGGTAAGAGCATGTTAACATGCACGCCTATGTACTGTTGTAGATGTGACTGCAGATTCTTGACAGTCATACGATTCCCACTGTTATCAGTACCCCACCTTCAGAAGAAAAATTGTTAAAAATGCACAAATCGTCGGTGTAAAAAACATTATAAGAATAAATAATTATTTTCAAAACGAATAGGCCTACAATCAGTGGAAGGTTTTCATGAATAGAAACAGCTCGGTGTAAAGCCGCATTTCTTTGAAAAGGGCTTTTTTTTTAATGTCCATGAAATATGCGATTTAATGTGGAGCATACTAGAGGGCCTCAATCCGAGCGAGGGCTTTGCGGCTTCGTCAGCAGCAGCGGGGACAAGTTGATTGCGAAGAGGACAGACGATGGGAATTACACGGAGAGGGTGGGGTAGGTGAGCGCAGCGGGTTTACGAAAGCTTGTTACAAGTACGTCCTTTTCCTGGCCGGAGCGCACACTCAATGGGATTTCCAGATTTAGCAATTTTTCTGTCGTTCAGCATTTAACTTCGCCTTCCGTTCCAGTCAGTACGGTTTACTTACCTGCATTTTAAAAACACGGAAATGCAAAAACGTGTTTCGGATGAACATGTTCTTTAATACTGTTCGCACTATTAAATTTAATAGAAAAAACGTAAGTTTTTACATTGTAGTGTGAACTGTAGAAATACGTTGATGCTACATATGAATGTACGAGAATGATTGTGGGGACAAAGAGGAAAGTCTTGTAGGATTTGAGCTTCTAAAAAAAAAAGGGGGGGGGGAGGAATTTGTAAACTAACACGTAATAACATGCCATTCAAGATTTTAGTACGTTCATCTCAGTAGGGGGAAATTTGTTGATTCGGGGTGATGTTAGGGCCTGTGTTGGCAATAAGAATTTTTTATGAGTAAAAATTCATGTTTAAATAAATGAGATTAAGCTGTCAATTTTGTTTTGCAAAATATAGTCTTATGAAAAGTCGAATGATAAGCCAATTAAGCTAATTGCATGTGAACAAATGAATGCTTATTAATTGTAATAATTTCATGTTATTTAATTTATGTTGAAATATTCAGTTATTCTGTTATGAATGTGTTCGTAAGTTAAATATATGTGGCTTTTACAGTGTTACAAGTATGCATACATTTGCTTTACTGTGGTGAATGTCTACGTTTGATTAAAATTGCGTTGTAACTAATATCAAATAGAAAAATGTCTCGAAAAAATAACTAATATTGCAAATTAAGTTGTACTGGGTTCTAAAATGCCGCGAATCGAGATAATAGCTATTTTTTTCAAAACAGTTGATATTCCTACACCAACTCAGAAATCTACGAACACTCTACTTCTCTACACCTCTACACACGCCAATTTTCTCTGAATGAATATAAGTTATGATTGTCTCTAGCACTGTCAGAGTTTTCTACCATCTACCTACGAAATACTCTAGAACCTCTTAAATAAACATCTAGGCCTAGTCGCCATATATTGAAACTGAAAGCAATATGATCATGTAGGTCATCTATTACAAACATTTATGTAAAATATCGTAAACCCGTTAATATTAAAATTTAAATGGCCATGTCGAAAGCCTGACAAAATTCAGTAAAGTGTGCAATAACGAAGTAAACACCAAACTGTTTAGAAATACTTGCTTGAAAAACTTAAATCAAAGCCAAAAGGCAGAGGTGCACAGAAAAATACACGATTCGTAGTGCTCTGTAGGTATTTAAATTCACGCATTCTACATAGCCTTTTTCAATCTCAACCTGGCATCTAGCAAATCGTACAAGAGAGCCGAACTACGTTAGCTGGAAGTTGTATCCTCAGTAATGGGTAAGGACGTGTTTATGATATGTAAACTGATATATCTTCAATGCGCATATTTCTGGTTCTAGAAATATATTTAGTTTGCGTGAATCTGCTAAGTAAATCTGCAAAGCTATAAATACCAAATATACTTAAATAAGGAATAAAACCTGCAAAATATAAACCTGGAAAACATAAAACAGGAGAGATTTCTTCAACACAGCCGAAAGTACTGTCTTATTACTGCTTTATCTGAAAACGCATTGCCGGAATAAAATGATTCTTTAATACAAAAAAAAAGTATCTTAGTAAACTGTACCTAGTTACGTGGGAGGGTTGTTGATTTTTTTCCAATGTGTGCACGCTGTATAAGATACCAATTAAGTGACTTTTGCTTGGAATAAATACCGACCTAATGCTATCCTTGTCCATTTGTTCGATGCTTTGTACGTCACTAATAAGAAAGACTTCCACGTGAGCCTACAGAACTCGAAACCATTTGTGCATTTAAAATAAATAGAAAGAAGTTTAATGGTCCTTAAAATTTTCAAAGTGCACCCAAGTCGGCAGCAACAGCTAAACGAAAACTAATTATCACAAATCGGGTTAAAATCAAATTGAAAATAAATAGAAGCAAATACTAATTGAAGCATAATATTGTTATGAATTTATGTAGGTTTACTCAATTTTCTGCACAAATTGTTGATACTTCTAAAACATTAACGCAGTTAAAAAATAAAGCCTTTGTGTTACTTAAATGTCAACACATTGCAATAGTTGGATATGTAAATATTAATTATACTGCTGGTGGCGAAGTTAACGAATACTACTAATAACTCCAAATTAGCAATACCTACAGCTATTCTCGGGGATCTCCCGTTTCCCCCGCCCTTTCATTCCGGCGCTGCTCCATACTCACCTCGTGTCACTCCTCACCAGCGCTAAAGACCTCGATTTTTAAGCGCTGACCATAATCACTCACTCACTCACTCACACTCGCTCACCTACAGCTATTTTCCAGTGATTACGAAATGTTTATTTTGTACCTAAAAATAGCAAATAATAGCTATATATTTAGATTCTCAGCTAATTTTTCATTAAGTCAACGTGGCGTATATCCATATTATGAAGTAATAAAAGGTAACACAACGCGACGGAACGATAATTAAGAAAATAGCGAAGAACGCCTAACGGCAGGATATTCCACCTCCTTCCCTCACTCCCGCGAGAAAATATTAATTGCTTTCATAGCCGTTTGTACACACACAATAGTATGATAAAAAAACTAAGTAAGAATAATGTTTCCTGGGAATTAATTCGCTCCTTGCCTAATATTATTTTGCTCCGGTGCGCGCGAGGCAGTCCCTGTTCCGCCTGGCGTAATTAACAAGCAGTGGGTGTGCGGGAACCCGCAGGATGCCACGTATTTATTATCTCTCCCCTCTGCCAGTTTGGCTCTACCCCTCTTCCCCATCTCTTATTAAAATCACCCCAGTGGGCCGCTTCCGACTCCTTGTTCCTTCGGCACCGTTCCGTGGCCCCCGCTGTTCGCGTCTCTCGTAGATCTGCACTTTGTAGCACCACACTTTCAAATACACATTTTTAAATACGAAACTACCATGAGTACTTTTCTATGATTGTTTTTCTTACTAAGAGAAAAACCACTCGAATATTGTAGGATCTAGAAAAAAAAATACATTTAAAACAATGGGATAATTTACTCAACAACATAGCAGTAAGAAATTAATTAACAGATCAGGTAACGGTTTTTTTTCAACAGAAATATCAGTAAGGTAACGATATTAATTACCGGACGAACAATCAAAAAAGGAATACTACTTTTAAACGATTTTAATGGACTTTAAACCCTGTCTTTATTCTAGGCGCCTGGATTTTATATATTTAACAGAATTTATAGAAATGATTTTTTTAAAAATCAAATTAATCCGGTTTTTTTTACTGAAATCAGATTTTTTATTTAAATATTTTTATTGTTTTACTTCAATAGTTTTTTTCACACAATACTTATTCACGTATTCTAAGTACTGTAGTTTTCCAAATGTGTTTTAAAATCGAGAAATTACTATATATCCTGTTGATATTCCTTTAATACAAATAGGTACGATTTCAATGTGCCGGAACGAGTTGAACTTCACGCTAGGTGGCGCTAGATCGTGCCTAGCTGCACAAAATGTTGAAAAAATATTTTTTTACAGAACATTTACCTATTCTGTGTAGTTTTGAGAAGTATACCCTCTTTTTGTGAAATGAAAAAAATATCCAATTGCGTGCAATCTACGTTAAGAAACCGTTAGGGCACAGAAAATGCAGCGATACTTGTTGTTTTGTTTAACGTGTTAAATATGTAAGAGTTTTTATTTTTAATTTAGTGTTTTATAGGGTCAATAAATATTTTTTTTATTTAATTGTTAGTTTAAACAAAAACTTATTTTCAGTCAGATATAAGGGCATATTTTTTCTTATCAAAATGGACACAAATGTTAAGAAATATACATTCGAAAGCTGTTATTCTGCGTATTTTAAATATTTTGTAATATTATTGGAATTGAAATGAAAGATATTCAACACATTATCCTGTCACGTCAATAAATCATAATTTTCATGTAATGATTACTCATTATCATTTGGTCAGGTTTATGGCTGTGTACAGCCAGTCAATAACATACTTTTACAGTCATAGTGAAACTACCAATTACGTATAGAAAATAAAATTAACGGAACTACAGAGCATGTAAGTGTTGTTCGCATTGTGGAGCAAAATGTTACAGGATGAATATGATTACTTCATAACAATGACCACGTTAAAAATTAACGTTAAAATTGAATAAATATAAAAGACCAGATTCTAATTTAAGAAATAATTTTTGTTTACGATTTTTATATGCACTCCTTGTAAAAGAGGTTATTTAGAAAAATACAAAATACCAACAAATGATTTTGCATTGTGTTGTCAAATAATTATGGATTTCCATCTCCTTACATGCAATAATTACTGCCAGAAAAATGAAGTGGTTGTAAACATAAAGTAAAGTACTTGATTTAAATAGTTAGTTTTACTTAAATTAATCACTTGATTTATATCAAAATTTAAATCATATTGATTAAAATCAATGTAAGTTACCCAGATATTTGAGTAATAATTTATAACAGTTTAACGATACTATATTTACACTGGTTACTCATTTATCATACATGAAATGTAACATGTTCTTGATTTTTCTAGATCGCAGGTAGACTTTTTGATAACAGTTGAATAATGTTGCAGATATTTTTCGTTCCTGTCAACTTGCTGTGTTCCTAATTACGTTTTAGAATTAGACGTATTTTACTAGTTTTATAGTTCCTTTTTGAAGTGTTGTTCGTATCAATGTTTTGTCATTACAGTTTTATTATTACACGTAACAGCAAAACTGACTGGATGTTAATGGCCTACTAATGTAAAAATTTGTATTCACTCTACTCTTTTCACAGCTGGGTTGTTATATACAGAAAAAGTTCGGTTGTTTGCGTGCGGTTATAATGATTTTAATTCAAGTGTCTATGTCAATTCTTTTCGTACAGTAAAGAACGTCATCGCATTTAGAACCACGTTTTTGAACCGGCTTTATGTTTTCTTTAGTTGTTACATTTTAACTTCTTGAGAGTGTATTACGTACATTAACAACTACATACTGGTTCCATCTATAATAAATATGATAGTGATCAAAAATTACATCTCCTAAAAAGTGTTAAAATTCAAAACGCGTATCAAAATAGGCCCTATTATACCGATAATATAAACCAGCATAACTTAATACGATCGATAATAGTCAAGATAAAAACTATATTTTTCGGCGATTTCGTAGGAAAAATTAATTTTTATCTTTTTTTTTTTTTTTTTTTTTTTTTCCTTTTCCCTTTGGAGTAATTTTTCAAAACTTTTTTTATTAAGTTTTTAAAGTCAATATTTCTTACCAAATATTTTTGTTTCCTTAAAATTGTACTGGAGTTTCTTAACAGACTCCACCGTCTAATGTTTAAAATTATGTAAACTACTGTAAAACCGATACGTTATTACTATATGCATATAACAATGAGTAAAGGTCAAAATGTATCCATGTTGAGAAACATATTTCACACCTTAAAATCTCTGGTTTGTCTGTAATAAGAAAATATTTACTGTACTGATGAGGATTAAAGTAAAAATGTTCAAGAAGATGGTATTAGTAATAATCAGGGTGAAATTTATATAAACGTATTCAGAAAAGGGGATGATCGCAACGTCCAGTCATATATTAATATCTTATTACTTATTATTACGGCATTAATTTACCCCCGATGTATGCAAGCATTAATAGGTTTGAGTGTAAAAATTCTGGCCCGTGTAAAATACGAACCTTTGATAGAAACGTGGTCACCCATGCAGCCGAGAAATGAATACAAATAACACTGTTGTAAAAAAACAAAATAAATTTTTTTAAAAAATTGGAAAGGATAAAAGTTCAGCATAAATACTTTTCCATAATGTAATCTGAGCCAGAGTTATAACTGAAAGAGTTCAAAAAGTATAAATTACGAATTAAACGACAATACCCGAGCAGACTTAAAATAGATATCGTGATATTCCGTTAATATCACATTTTCTGAACTGTATACAGTAACTTGTTGCTAAACATTTGCTACATTAGATTTTAATGCTTGTTGCACTTGTGTGCTATTGAATTAAAAATTGTTGATAAAGTAACAAGAAATTTAATTTGCATAATGGGCTATGAGTACTGAGAAGTACAAATATTTACGCTCGAACGCAGTGACTTTTTCCATTAAAAAAAAAAACTATCGTTCAAACGTATGGGAAAATCTCTCAGTTTTACCGTATATTTTTGTATTTACCAAGTCACAAATTTATCACCAAATCTACAATAAATCAATAAATTTATCAATATTTTCCCCCTGGTTCCAACTAATTCGTCATACTAACAAAATCTATCTAATTTACTAATTTATTAGTAAATATACTCAAATATAAACCAAATAGTAAAAAATTCATCAGTATAATAAATTTTATAAATAATTAAATTTATATTTTATGTGTATTTATCGCCAGTTCACCAATAACATCAACCAAACACAACAAGTATATTATGAATATATATATATATATATATATATATATATATATATATATATATATATATATATATATATATATATACACGCGCGCGCGCACACACACACGCACACGCACACGCACACGCACACGCACACACACACACACAGAGCTCAAGTGCAGATATCTACTTTTTTTAAAATCCAAAATGGAAAAAAAAAAAATTCATCCGAAAAGTATGGGAAAATCACTCAATTTTTTAATTTTTACATAATTTCACTTTCAACTACTGCTGATAAATTTAAAAAAATTTATGAATTACAAAATTAATGAAAGAAATAGAAAAATAAGACATACATTATTTTTCATCTAAAATTTAAAAAGTAATCATCCTGTATCAATCAACCTTTTTAATGAAATTGTTGTAAATTGTAAAATTAAAAATCAACATAAATGAAATAAAAAACATTTTTCATTTTGTTATTAAAATTTTGTCTCTATTAAATGGAAGTAAAAATTAACAACAAACACAATATCTAAACGAGGCGAAATGCAAATAACTCTTTTCAAAATATTTGTTATGCATTTAAATTTTCAAAAAATTTCAAAATGCCGCGAGAGAAACAAATTAAATGTGAAAATTGTAAATGTTACTATAAACCATCACGTGACCATAAATATTTTAATACTAAAACACAAAAATAATATAATGATTAAATGTGAAAAACGTAATATTGAATGTAAACAAAAATATATAAAGTCATGAAAAAAATAGAATTCAAAAAGGACTTCCACCATTGGAGAAAATACATAATTCACAAAATAAGCCAAAAAATAAACCAAAATAATTCAAATAATAAACGTGAAAATGTTATGGTAAAATGTGACATTTGCGGAATAGAAAGCAATCAACCATACAAAAAATCACGAAAGAAGTAAAAATCATAAAGAAATAGCAAATAAAAAAAAACAAAATTGAAGAGTAATATGATTATTATGAAATATGTGAAAAAAGAAACAGCGTTTAAATGTAGATTGATATCTTGTAGTATTATTCCTAACCATGATATAATAGATCCAACAACATTTCTTAATGATATAAAACAAATTGTAATTTATATAATAAAAGAATAAGTATGGCAAAATAATTTAAAATTAAATTAAGAATTTTGCGCCCCGTATAAAAGAAGCCCAAATACAGCAAGAAGAATATCAAAATTCAACATTTAAAACAGAAAATGAAATTATTTAAAAAATAACCGATTTATATAAATATTATGAACGAAGTATTTAAAATATGTTAGTTGAATTGCAATCATTTGAAGCAAAAAGATAAAATTGGGTGTTAAACGAAAAACTTGAAGTAGAATTAATAATAAATAAATATAATCCACTAATTGGATCTTCGTATGTTGATCTTTCACAAAAAAATAAAGATAACCAAGCAGTTATAAAGGTACAAAACAATGTTCAAAAAGCTTCTAATGGTCAATTTTATCCGCAATTCTTCCTACAAAACAAGATACACAAAGAGTAACAAACATAAAAAATATGAACATGAATTTAATGATGTACTTAATGATTTAGAATTTCCAATGCAATTAGATAAAATTCAACTATTTGAAAAAATAAACTACTATTTCAATTTATGTATATGCGTATGAAGAAAAAGGAAACTAGGAAGAAAAGGAATAATTGTTTTATACATTGCCGATTACAAAAAATAAACCCTACAAACATATTAATTTATTATACATCAAAAATGAAATTAATGATAATTATTTTTGGATAAAAAATCTTTCTCGACTTGTTGATTCGCAACTTTAAAAAAAATCATAGAAAAAATAATTATCTTTGTGATAGATGTCTACTTAATTTTTATTTAAATACGCACGAATATGATTGTGAAAATCACAACGCTGTTAGAGCAGAAATACCAAGTTAAGAAAACAATATGTATCATTTTAAAAATTAATCATTCTTTATATTTAGATCCCGCGTGGTATTATACCGCGCCAGGATTAGCGTGGGAGACTATGTTAAAATATACAAAAATTGAACTGAAATTATTAACAGATTATGATATGATATTAATGATTGAAAAAGGAATTAGGGGAGGGATATCTCAATGTTGTAAACGATATGCAAAAGCAAATAATAAATATATGAAAAATTATGATTTTAAAATTGAAGATTCATACTTAGAATATTTAGATGAAAATAGGTTGGTCAATGATTCAATATTTACCATATGGTGATTTTAAAGTAGTAAATAGTAAACTTATATATATATATATATATATATATATATATATATATATATATATATATGTGTATATATGTGTATATATATATCGGACATATATAATTTGAAAAACGATTAAAAATGTGGAAATTTTTTAGAAGTTGATTTAAAATATCCGAAAGAATTACATGATTTACGCATAAAGATTTGCCTCTCTCGCCTGAACATAAAATACCAAAAGAATAAAAAAACCACAATTATTAACTACATTATATGATAAAGAAAAATTTGTATTACATCATGTGAATCACAAACAATATTTATCTTTGGAAATGCAATTTAAAAAAATTAAAAAAGTATTAACACTTAAACAATCAAATTGGATGAAATTATACGTAGATTTAAAAACAGAAATGAGAAAAAACGCTAAAAATAATTTTGTAAAAGACTTTTATAAATTAATGAACAGTACTATTTTTTGCAAATCGAAATTTTAAAAGCAGAAATATATTTGGTGAATCATTAGCTGCAGTTCATATGTGTAAAAAATTATTTTTCAACAAACCAGTTTATGTAGGAATGACTATACTAGATTTATCAAAAACTTTAATGTATGATTTCCATTACAATGTAATGAAATGAAAATGTGGAGATAATATTGAATTATGTTATATGGATACTGATTCATTCATTTATAATATAAAAACACAATTTTTACGAAGATATGAAAGAAATTGTTCAACATTTCGATACTTCAGATTATGAAAAATATAATATATACAATATACCACAAATAAACAAGAAAGTTACAAATGAAATGAAAGATGAAAATAAAGGAAAAATAATGGAAGAATGTATTGGATGGAAATCCAAAATGTACGCCATAAATGAAAATTATATTAAAAAAGAGCAAAAAGAATAAAAATGAGCGTAGTTAAAAATGAAATTACATTCGATTTCTATAAAAAATAATTGATTCAAAAATGAAGTATTGTATAAAAATATGAACCTGATAAGAAGTAAAAAACATGAAACATTTTCAATTGAATCTAGAAAAAGGGCATTAAGTGATGATGCCGATAAAATATTAATTCTTGAAAATAATATTAATACATTACCGTGGGAAATTATCAAAATTAAAAATACAAGTAAACAAAATAATTAATGAACAAATTACATATTTGTTTAGTTTTTATATATTACTAGCAGTGTGGCCGCGGCTTTGCTCGCGTGTATTTTAGGGACAGGAAAATTTCGCGAAATCAATAACCTACATGCTAGAATCCATTGCCCCATGCATACTCAAGCTCCGTCTATTTGTTGATTGTCTGTTGTTACACTGAGTACCAGCTAGTAAACAAATGGTCGTAGCTTGAGTACACACAACAGTGCATGCTAACATGCAGGTCATTGAATCCGCGAAATTTTCCTGCTCCTACTCATAGCAGATAATATTTACTTTGATTAAAAAACCTCTTTGTACACCAGATAGGTAGCACAGTCATCAATCGTATCTGCTAGTTGAGTTAAATCTGCAGCAGGAAAAGTAGCTATAGCTGTCCACGCGAAAAGCAGTTAAGTTTGTCTCTGCCACTAACAGCGACTTCACCTTGACTTTATTTATAATCACAGCAATGTTGACTTTGTGGGGTAGTTACAGACTCTTTAATGTAAGAGAGTAATCAAGTGAAATACGTAGTTTACGTAGTATTAAGACTGATTTCCTACCAGCACAACCGTTGGTGATTGTGCCCTCAATAACATATTTGTTTTAAGTTAAGTGCCGTTAGGGAGTTTTGGCAAAATACTGTTTCGCTGAAATATAAAAGTATATGGTTCCCCAACATCGAGGTTTGTAAGATAGTAGATGTGGGTTGATGCTGTCTAGAAACTACAGTAGATAGTGACCTTCATAATCCATTTAACCACTTTTGAACGACTTGGTTCGTCCAAATTGCACTAATTCCCTCTTCCTTGCAGTGTTTGTGTGTCAGACTTGCACATTTGCACAACCTCTAAAGGAATTTGAGTCCAGAACCTCCAGAACAATAGATCAGAGCTACAAACAACTGCGTCAGCTGTCTCGATAGAGCTGTAGAATGAAACTCCTGTATAATTTATTACTCGCTGGTCCTTTTTTTGAAACGTCTGCCTTGAAAGTTCGCACAGTAAGTTTTCATCTTAATTAAGTTACATTATAAAATTAAAAAAATCGAATTACTTGCTTTAGATACTTACGTAAGAATCATTCTGACGCGAACACCACCGCAATATCTCTACTGGTTAGATAAATATTATCGGCTGACAGAAAACAAATTTTATACCTTTTCACCACTTTAGTTGTCGAATTTTGAAAAAAATCTTAATTTCGCACCTTAAATATTTGTTTAAATATCCAAGTGAAGTGAAAATCACGTCGATCGTTCATTCATTCAAAGCAAAATCGAGCATTCATTAAAAATCACATATCACCCCTGTACATTACTGAGAGTTCGAATTTTGAAAAATTTTAAAACCTCTTTGCGGTCATTGACCTAATCACCGTCCCGAAGAAAAAATAAACTGAATATCTTAAAGGGTTCGATATGTACGGTATTGAAAATTTATCTAAAACACATACCAGGTCTTTTCACCTCCTAAGTGACTGAATTTCGAAAAACCATTGGATCACACTTTAGACTACTTTACTGGTGTCGCTTGGACGTGAAAAACACCACAATAGCCCTCTGGGTTCAAGATATTTCGACGATTAATAGAAAATACATTATCACTTTTTCGCCCCTTTTCCGCCTCCTTAGGTGGGAAATTTAAAAAATTCGTGAAATTACTTTTTAGGTAACTGAGTAATCAATCTTAAACAAAACTCACGTCGATATATAAATATCAATTTGGTCCCTATATATCAATTGTAAATCTAAAACACACGTGACCCTTTTTTTACCTCTTTGAGGCCGAATTCGAAAAATATATTTAAATGGTATTTTGGATATTTACATGATCATCAATCTAAAGCAAACATCACTTCGATTTCCCGAATTGTTCTATGGATATGGAGGAATAATCGAAAAAACATTTCACGTATTTTCTCCCCCTTAATTAAATAATTTTGGAACGTCTTGGAGTCCTGTCTTAATCATTTGAATATGTAACCAATTGAAGTAAAAATCACTAGGATAGCCAATTGTGTTCCAGAGATATAGACGATTCATAAAAAACACATTTCCCCCCTTTTTACTTGGGGGAAGAACTTTAAAAAAATCCTAAATCTGCTGTTTGGATATTTACGTAAGCAACATTTTGAAGTAAAAAGCAACTCTGTATCCTGAAGGTTTAGATAGATATCGAACATTAATTGAAATCACATTTCAGGTATTTGCATCCTCTCAGTGGTTGAATTAAAAAAAAAAAAAAAAAACAGTTAAATTGGCTAATAAGCTTTTTTATGATTCACCCATTGAAGTAAAAGTCACGACGATAAACCGTCGGGTTCGAGCTATGTAGACGAATCTTACGAAACACATTTCACCCCCTTTCACTCACAGGGGGACACATTTCGAAAAATTCCTTCTTAGTGCTCGCCTACGACGTGAGGGGAAACCACACAAAAATTGTCACGATTATAGGTCCAGTGGTTCGGGCTGTAGTTTGACATGTGTGTCAAGTCAGTCAGTCAGGGTTATATATATATATATAATGTTTATAGTCTGACATCTAATTTGATACATAATAAAACATAAAATTGTAACATTGTAGGTTTTGCATGTTTTGTGGGAATACGAGATAAATGTATGTGTTGCTTTTTTCTCTTCGCGTATTTATATTTCTGATTATATTTTAATTTCACATGTACATAATTTTAACGAGGTCTGAAGCATTTGTTCAACTCCAGGAACAAATTCAATTAATTATTCAGGATTTTATTCATGTGGGTATGTGTTGTGTTGCTTTGAAAACTCTATGAAAAAGCATACATTTTTAAATTGATTTTATGTAGACGATGGACGCGATAGTTTAGCTTTCTCCAGTTATGGCCGGTTGGCCGCGTAGCATCAAGCCGAGGTCTCCGGGAGTATTGCGCAATTGGGTTTGCAAGACGCCCAATAGCGAAGAGGTGTGTTATTAATTTTGTCTCTAGAGGGTGGTGTATGTATTGAGTGGCCAATGGTAGCGCGGTAGTGAAGGTAGGCGAGAGGGACGCTAGCAGCGACGCGCTTGGTTTTGCTGGAGTTGTTCCCCGATACTCGGAATGGCTGGATGCTGGTAGAGTTGTCCCCCGACCTTCGGGATGTCCGTGTATTTAAAAATCATGAAGAAATTAGTGTAGAAAATAATGAAGAAACTAGTGTAGGGCAGGAGCCCAAGTATGTATAGAAATTAATTGGAGTGCCAACTTAACATCCACAGGTAACGCCTGCGGTCGTTATTTATTTCAAACCGATTTTGGACTTGTTTGATCTCTACAAGCATGATTTTCAACACCCAGTATCCTTCTTTTGTTTATTAAGATGTGGTAATTTTATGATCCTAGTCTGGACTTCATTGGTGCCAAATTTATTCTCTTCAGTTTGTTTCGAGATGTTTTTTTCAGCCTACTCTTTAAACTGCAAGTTTCTGAGCGCCCCAAGCAATTAATCTGTGTAGTGCATGCTAAGGAATTGTGAAACTTTGTTCGAAACTTTCTAAAAATAAATCAAGAATACGTGTCAAATTATTTTAATTTCTTTCATAGTGATGCCTAGTTTTGGTTAAAACAGTACCCTTGTTGTATAACATCCAAATTAACCTTACCTAAATTTTAATTGCCCAACCTTAGTTTATCACCAGAGCGTACGAGTTTGGCCTGCGATAACTGGCGGCCCTAGTGCAGCAAGAGAATGAGTACGAGATTCTACAGTGAGAGCTAGTCCGGTGTGCGACAAAATATCTTTAATTATCAATACAATATTTGTTTAAATAATTGAATTCAGATATCTTTAAACCTCAAATTTACAAAATAAAAATATTTTCATGCGTAATTTATTATTATTAAATGACAAAAATTTTCAAATTATTGAAACTATTAGAACTTAATAACATTGATTATTTCATTTTTAATGTTACAAAACGTTGGAGGGGAAATTATGAAAATGAATTACATTGCAAAATTTCCGTACCTTTTAATATATATATAATTTTTGTTTACATACACGCGTACTAGCAGTCCTCTGCAGCTTTGCTCGCGAGTATTATTCGTAACAGATAATATTTACTTTATAATTGTACACCAGTTTGGTACTTCAGTCATCAAGTGTTAGAATGCCCAAGCGGCTATTTGAACTGACTCTGCAGCAGGATAAGTAGTTATAGCTATCCACGCGAAAAGTAGTCTTAAGTTTGTCTCTGTCACTAACAGCGACTTCGCCTTGGACTTATTTATAGTCACTTCAATGTTGACGTTATGAGGTAATTGCAGACTCTTTATTGTATGAAGGTAATCGAATGTGAAACGTCATATTTGTCCTGTCCACAACTATTGGTGACGGTACCCTCATTTACATATTTTCAAAATATTCACTTGAAGTTTAATGCCATTAGAAAGTTTTTGTGGGACAAGGTTTCGCGGAAACGTATTTGGTGCCCCAACCTTGAGATTAGTGAGATTACGTATGTGAGCTGATGTTTTCGAGGAACCTAAGTGGAAAGTGAACTGCATAATCCATTTCACCCCTTTTTAAACGACTACAGGTAAATTGCACTAATTAGATCTGCCTTGTAGTTTTTGTGTGTCACAATTGAACGTTCGCACACAGTTTTTAACGGAATTCGATCCCAGAACCACCCGGAAAGTATACCTGAGCAACTAACAACTGCGTAACGTGACGTCGAAATAATTCATGAAAATAAATTTTAATTAAAAAAAAATATTTGTGTCCTGGTCTCATTGCAGTTGTACAACACCACGTATCGATATGTCACTGTAGAATGAACCTCCTGTATAAGTTGTTTCTCGCTGCTCGTACTAGCTTTTCGGATCGTCTGCTTTGAAAGTTTACAAACTTAGTTTTATTATTAATAATCAAGTTATCTTACAAAGTAAAAAAAAACTTACATATAATTTTATAAATACTTACGTAAGCATCACTCCGACGCGAACAACACCGCAATATCTCTACTGGTAAGATAGATATCATGGGTTGATGGAAAACAAATGTTGTGCTTTTTCACCCTTTTGGGTGCCGAATTTCGGAAAATTTTAAATTCACATCTTAGACAATGGTGTAAGTATCCAATTGGAGTGCAAATCACGACGCTAGCCAGTTCAGTCAAATCAAAATCGATCATTCTTTAAATAACACTAATGACCACTGCACAGTACTGAGAGATCGAATTTCAAAAAATAAAAAATAAAAAAATCTGCAATCATTTCTGTAATCATCATCCTGAAGAAAAAAGTTAACTGTATAGCTTACGGGTTCGATAGATATCGAGGATATATCTAAAACACATTCAAGGTCTTTTCACCCACTAAGAGAGTGAATTTCGAAAAACCTTCCTTGAATAACGTTTTAGAATACTTTATTGGGATCTCGTGGATGTGAAAAACACGACAGCAGCTCGCTGAGCTCAAGATATATCGACGATAAATTGAAAACACATTCACCACTTTTCAGCCCTTCTCACCTCCTTAGGTGGCGAATTTCGAAAATTCGTGAAATAACTGTTCAGGCATTTAAGTTAGCATAAATCTTAAACAAAAATCACGTCGCTATATATAAATGAATGGGATGGATATATATCGATTGAGAATCGAAAACACAATTTACCCATTTTTTACCTCTTTGAAGCCGAATCCGGTAAATACATTTAAATGGTGTTTAGATATTTACATAAGCATCAATCTAAAGCACAGAACACTTCGATATTTCGATTGGTTCGATAGATATGGAGGAATAATTGAAAACACATTTCACGTTTTTTTCACCCTCTTAATTAAAGAATTTCAAAATTTCTTAGAGTCCTGTCATATATATATTTGTATACGTAACTAATTGAAGTAAAATTCATGACGATAGTCAATCGTGTTTCTGTAATATAGACGATTCATAAAAAAACATATTTGGCTCCTTTTTATTGTTTGGGGGTCGAATTTCAAAAAATCCTATAACTACTTTTTGGGCATTTACGTAAGTAACATTTTGAAGTGAAAACCAACTCTCTATTCCGGAAGATTCGATAGATATCGATAGCTAATCGGAAACACATTTAAGGAGTTTCACCCCCTTAAGGGCGAGGCTACCGCAATTTTCACCTCCATTTTTTATTTGTACCAGATATATATATATATTTTATTTTAGATACAAAATGTGACTAAATTTGGCTCTAATGAAATTTTTTTATCTCTCATAATTTTCGCGTAATGGCTTGCTTGTTAAAGTCATATTTTGCATGTTTCCGTTTTAAGGATTACACTAAAACCAACTGATAAACCAAACTCAAAAAAATCACAGCGGGTAAAGACATTTCAGGCTGCAATGTCATGTTCATAAAATATAGAATAAAAATTATTTGTATTTAAAAAAATTAATTTTTAAATTTTTTATTTTCAATTTCAGCATTTTTTTAAATTATTGAATTTTCAAATTTTTATTTTCAGTTTCAGCATTTTTTTAATACAGATATTTCTTATTCTATATTTTTATGAACATGACATTGTACCCTGCAATGTCTTTATCCACTGTGATTTTTTTTTTTTAGTTTGGTATATCAGTTGGTTTTAGTGTAATTCTTAAAACGGAAACATGCAAAATATTACTTTAACAAGCCATTACGCGAAAACTATGAGAGATAAAGAAATTTCATTAGAGCCAAATTTAGTCACAATTTGTGTCTAAAATAAGAAAAAATTATCTGGTAAAAATAAAAAGTAATGTTGATGAAAATTGCGGCATACCGCGCCCTTTAATGTTGAATTTCGATGAACCTTTAATATGGCTAATATACTTTTTATGTGTGTCCCATTAAAGTTAAAATTACGATGGTTTGAGCTCTATCGATGTTTATTCGGAAATACATTTCACCCCTTTTTACTCCCTTAGAGGTCGAATTACGAAAAATCCTTTCTTACTGCTCGCCTACGACCTAAGGGAAGTCACACAAAAAATTTCACGATTCTAGGTCCAGTGGTTTGGGCTGCAGTTTGATATGACAGTCAGTCAGTAAGTCAGTCAGGGTTCTCTTTTATATATATAAATAATAAATATTTGTGGATACAAAAAAATGTCCCCTTTTTATGAAATGTATGAATTTAGATGAAAATGGTCCTTGGAATTGGAAAAAAATAATTTAGATTTTGCAGTACGTAAATTATTTGAACATTATTAAAAAGTATTATTTTCTTTTTACGTTACAAGCATATCATGATAAAAAAAGATAAGCGATAGTGATAGTAAACAAGACAGTGATAGTGATAATAAACAAGCTAGTGGTAGTGATAATAAACATTACATTTTCAAAAATGTGACTAAAATTACTATTGTTAGTAAAAAAAAAAGATATATTTATGTGAAAGAATAAAAGAAAAGGATCAAGTTGTACCAATATTTCAAAATCATATACACTTTGCAATATTCAGAATTCCAAAATAATAAGTTAATAATTTGTATCAATATTTAAGAATATCATTATGATTATTACAATATAAATAGATAATAATTTAAGTTATAAACTTCCTTATATTTTAGATATTACTGTAAAAGTGATAAAAATATTGTTCAATTGCAAAAAAAAATATTTTTAAAATGTAGTATTTGTTTATTTCATAAAAATTTTAATCTGTTATAAACAAATGCCAGTTTTCAACTATTCAAATTTTCTAAAATTTTATCATTACATTTTTGAGTCTGTCGTTCAGGTAAAATTACTTTTAAATTGTTTGAAATTAATACTACTTTTTGACGAAATCACGTATCAATTACATTTGTATTATTTATTGAATATGGTTTACCTATTGTGAGTTGGTGAAATTTTTTTAAATTCAATAACTTTGTTAAGGACGTTAGACCCGTAAAAGTTCAAAATTTTATATTTGTGCCAAACACTGTTCAACGTTTAAAACATCAGATAACATGTGATTTCCCCATAGTTTTAGCATAATCACCTATCAAAGTCACAAAATGGCAGTTGCGGTGTAGCCAAAATAATAAAAAATAATTAATTTGCAGAAACAAGATAATTCATATCGATACTTAATGATGTGAATTACTTCAAGACACTTTTGTAAACACAAAGCGATATATTTTTGTATTTTTTAAAAATTGATGAAAATTAGTAAATTTTTGCATAACTTTGACTTTCGGCTGCTACTGTAATATTCAAAACTAACTTTTGTCAAACATGTCATGAAATGCATTGATACACCGATTTTCAGTTCCAGTAATTTTGAATTCATTAGTTTGTTACTTTTTTTTTATTTTGGCTGCACAGTAATGGCCATTTCGTGACTTTGATGAGTGATTTTGCAAAAATTATGGGGCCTAATTTTTTTTTTATTTGGGGAAATGACGTGTTATCTGATGTGCAAAAGTTGAACGGTGTTTGGCACAAATATTAAAAAATTAAATTTTACGGGTCCAACGCCCTTAAGTAAATTTAAAATTTAATTAATTCCATTTTCAGTTTTTGTGTTTTGATATTCTTCTTCACTTACGTAGTTCTCTTTTATATTGAGTGGAAAATTCAAAATTTACTTTTAAATTATTTTGCTGTAGTTGTTCTTTTATTTTATTTATTACAATTTGCCTTATATCATTAAGAAATATTGTTTAGTCTATTATATTATGTATAGGAATAATACCATAAGTTTTCAATCTACTTTCGAATGCTAATTCTTTTTTATATAGTTCATAGTAATCATATTCATCTTCAATTTTGTTTATTTTATTCGTTGTTTCTATGATTTTTACGTCTTTCGTGATTTTTTTATTGTTGATTGTATTCTATTCCGCAAATTTCACATTTTACCTAACATTTTCGCGTTTATTTTTAAAATTGTTTTTGCTTTATTTTTTACTTATATACTGAATTATTTATTTAATCTAATGGTGGAAGTCTTTTATAACTTCTACTTTTATCATGACTCTTTATATTTGTTGTTTACATTCAATATTACGTATTTCACATTTAATCATTGTATTATTTTTATGTTTTAGTATTTAAATATATTTGTGTGCGTAATGGTATAAGATAATATTTACATTTTTCATATTTAATTCGTTTCTCTCTTGGCAATAATATATATATATATATATATATATATATATATATATATATATTAAATTTAAATACTATCTAAACAGTTTTGAAAAGAGTTGCTTGTATTTCGCCTCGATTAGATATTTGAGATATTGTGTTTGTTGTTAATATTTGCTTCAATTTAATAGAGAAAAAAGTTCTAGTAAAAAAATTACAAATATTTTATTTTATTTATGTATATTTTCATTTTATAATTTACAACAGTTTCATTTAAAATGTTGATTGATAAAGGATGATTACTTCTTTTCAGTTTTGGATAAAAAATAATAATTGTCTTAGTTTTATATTTCTTTAATTGATTTTGTATTTCATCAACATTTTTTTTCTAATTTATCAGCAGTAGTTGAATGTGATATTATGTAAAAATTGAGTTATTTTCCCATACTTATTTTAGTGATTTTTTTTTCATTTCGAATAAAAACTCATGTATGTATCATTTTTTTCTATTTCTTTCATCAATTTTGTATTTAATCAAAAGTTTTTTTTTTTTTTTTTTTTTTTTTTTTTTTTTTTTTTTTTTTTTTTTTTTTTTTTTTTTTTTTTTTTTTTTTTTTTTTTTTTTTTTAAAATTTTTTTTTTTTTTTTTTTTTTTGCAAATTTATTCGTAGTAGTTGAATGTGAAATTATGTAAAATTTTAGTGATTTTCTAATAATTTTTGGATGATAATTTTTTTCCATTTTGCATAATAAAAGTAACTGCGCATGAACGCCACACTCACGTATATATATATATATATATATATATATATATATATATATATATATATATATATATTCATAATATACTTTTGGCATTTAGTTGATTTTATTGGTGAATTAGCGATAAATAAACAAAAAATATAAATTTTTATTAATATAGTAAATTAGTGGGAAAATATTGACGAATTTGTTGTTATTTGGTTGATTTTTTTAGTAGATGTAGTAAATGAGAGAATTAGTTTAACTTTGTTAGTATAACGAATTAGTGGAAATTAGTGGGAAAATACTGATCATTTTATTGATATATTGTTGATTTAGAGATTAATTTGTGAAATGGTAATATGTGAGAAAATGCGGTAAAATTCAGAGATTTTCCCATACTTTTGAATGTATTTTTTTTTATTTTGGATAAATAAAAGTTACTGCGTTCGAACGTACATATTTATACTACTTTACTGATAAAATTTTGTAGTGAACGCTTATTTAGATAATATTATGATCATGTGTTATAACAAAAAAATAACATTTGTGCTTTAATAGAAAATGTATTGTTTTTAGCGGCAAAGTAGCTGTCTCGTAAATACCGCTGCGTTAAAATGTGATCACTGTCACGAACCGGTGTTGTGGTCCAGGCCACTCATCACCCACTCCGCCACTGCGATCGGGGTTCGATTTCCGATGGGTTGGCTGTGGACGTTACCGTTAAGGTTATACTTTCTAGTTTGTACTTTTTAGCTGTAATAATTTTTACGCCTAAACGAGAGGAAATAGGCCTATCAAAAAATCTGTCTAGCATTTTTTTTAAATCGTCTTCTCCATGCTGGCTGATTTTTTTTTCAAGGCAGTAAATACTATGGTTATATCTAATTATGTAATTGACGAAATTCTAGTTAATTAACTTTTTGTCGGAATCGTATAATTTCTTGCTTTGAAAAAATTAGCTATCCCCGCTTGATGTCCCGTAGTAAAAACTGTTCGGGGGGGCAGCTTGCACGCTAGTTCAGCGCTTGGCTCGTTGAGGCGACGCGGCATTCGTAGCTCGCTTCAGGGACGACCTTACAGATCCGTCACTTTCCACCAATAAAATTATATGGTCACCTAACATAAAATTTTAATATGATACTACATAAAGAAATTTGCAGCTTTAAGAATTTGTTTAAAAGACTTTAATTACTTATTACAGCGAAATTAATTAATGTGTATTACAGTAAAACAAAGTTGTCGGTAACGTGTCATATTTTACTTACTTAATTTTACAGTTATGCAAACAAAATTGAATACTTGGGTTTGCCGAAAGAACTTTTTGCGATACTATGCACAATTATTGTAAAATTTATAACTGATTGAAAATATACAGCAATTATTAGTAATTGCAAATAAATATTGCCGAATCTCCACATTTTGCAGTAAGTTCTGAAATATTGCAGTGCTAATTTGTAATGTTACACGCATTTACAATGTAGGTACTTGTAGTTTCGTCTACTGAGCTGCAACACGCAATGTGTTTTGCCTTCAGAAGCGAAAATGGTTATGTGGATATATCCTTCTATTTCAGGCAAAACAAATAAATACCATTTCCCAATATTTTAGAATTGGTCCCGGCTGCATGGGAGATAGCGAATCCGCTAGTCCAGTACAAAGTGATATGTGGGCCGCGCAGCTTGTTCTATCGGTGTTCCATTTTTACATCCATCATCATTACCAGTCTACACTTCATACGGCTTTAAAACATAATACTGAACATTGCTCACTCAAGAGATGTTCCCCGATAATCGCCTTTGACTATTATTGACAGCAAATATTGGGTTATAACGGATACCAAAACGTAAAATAATGTCTTTCCCTGCACATAGTCAATACGAGAAGTTAATGTACTTTTTTTTTTTTTTTTTTTTCGTGCGTTAGAGTAAATCAAAGGACGGACGATAGTCATCGGATAGAATTTAAAAGAGTGCTAATGTGTTGAAATTGGATGATAAAATCGAGAAATGAGTTTCTGAAACGGCTGTAACACAGTCGTTCGAAAGTAACATAAGTAGGCTGGAAAACGGGCGAAAAAAGACGATTTTGAAATACCCGTTCGTTCTTCATCATCCCGTTTTTACTAAAATAATTCTATACAAGTAGGTGCCGTAAAGTTAAATGTTTCTTACTTATCTCAATTATAAGAGGGAACATCTACTATTTTCCTTAGAAAAAAAGGTACGCCAATTAATATCAAAATACAGTATTAATTTCAGGATAGGTATATTTTAACACAGTAATGTAAACAAAACAGGTTGTTACTTGTCATTTAAGAAAATATCTCCAAATATTGCGGATGATATGAGGTGGTAGGACATTTAACAACCTCAAGACAAGACTGAAAATGCAAAGAAAATAACTCTAACGCGGTGTGTATGCATGTGCGTATGCATACACACACAGATATGTATACAGGATGAGTCACCTAGCCTGTTGACTGGAAATGACGTCCAAACCGTTTAAGGTATCGTAATTCTGCTTGCAACCTAATGAATCCCAATAAAGTCCTCACAAAATTATGTGTCGAATCTGAATGTTAATTTATTAGGTACCGAGATATTCGTATTAACGTTGTATTTTCAAATGGTACTATAGTGATTTATGCTGCTTACATCACGGGACGGAAGGAGAGGAGTTTATTGGTATGCCACTTTTCAAAATCCGGCCAGTAGCCTACTTATGGCAAAACACAATGTATAAAAAGCGCTCGCTTTCTGTGTATGCAATATGCAAACTACGTTTATTTTTGATACAAGAAACTGTTTTGTGTCTTACCACGTTGACGGACATCAAAATACTAATAAAATGGGGCAGAGAGGATGTGTCACACTGCAACTACTAAGTGGCTGTGTGTCATGTGACGAAAATAACTTCCACGCACCATGAGAAACTTGATATGTTACTTCTGTATGGCAAATGTAACAGGAACGCTACGAGAACGGCGGAGCTATACGCACAAAGGTATCCTGATAGGTACAGCTAGTGATTTACGCTTAAAGAATTTTGCAACAATTTGTTTCGATGCTTTACGTGCACACCTGCAATTCTGGTTTGTAGTTATTGGCAGAATAGAGGCGTGTCTCATTTGACTGCACCAACCAGAACAGTGTTACCGCGACACCACACGTCCGTGATTTGCAGATATAGGACGCCGAGACGCCGAAAGTTAGAAACTTCCAATCACTGGCCATGAAGCAGAGAAACAGATATACACATAAGCCATTGAAACAAATTGTTACAGAATTAGACCGTCTAATGTGAGCCAACATGATCGGCGTATTCTTCATCTTTCATGTCGTTAGGCGTGGTAGGTGCTGCCGCCATTACGCATTCTGTGACAAAACCCCATAAAAAGTATTCTAGTGGTGTTAGATCTGGCAAACGAGGTGGCCAAACACAGGGCCAGCTCGTCCTATCCACTTGTCAAAAATCTCATTCATCTCTTGTCTGGAACACAGAGCATAGTGGGGTGGTACACCGTTGTGTTGCATCCACATGTTCACGCGAACATGCAAAGGCATGTCTTCCAGTAAATGAGGCAGTTACATTGTGCAGAAAGTTTGCATAAACTTACCCAGTCAACCGACCTTCAAAAATATGGACCAATGATGTGATCGCTGACAATGCCGCACCAACAATTAACGTACCACGAATGTTGAAATGGTACAGTTCTCAGCCATCGAAGATTCTCATTTGCCCAATAATGCATGTTATACCTATTCACATTTCCCGTATTCGTGAAGTTAGATTTGTCGGAAAAGAGCACGTGACCCAAAAAGGCGACATCTGTGCGCATTTGTCTGCGAATCCAATTACAGAAATTGTAGCGATTTAAGAAATCATTGGCGTACAAATCTTGATGTAATGACATAAGATACGGATGGAACGTGTGTTGATATAAGATTCTTAATACAGATCGCTGACTAATTCCACTATCTCTTTCCATTTGCTTGCTGCTTTCATGTGGATTTAGTGCAGCAAAAGTTACGATAGCAGCCGCATTGTTTTTATTCACAATCGGTCGACGTCTGACTCGTGTTTGTTTCACTGTACCGAAGCGAAAGAAACGGCCAGATAATCGCTTAAAAGCCATGTGCGATTTTTGTTGCCTATCCGGAAAGCGAGCCGCACACGAAACCTGGGCGTTTCTGTAATTTTTACGGTACCACCCCCCCCCCCCCAACACTAACATATCAAATGGTTCTTGAAAATCGTTCATTTTCGCAATCCGACGTCCTCATGTTAGAAATTAATGCGTAACTAATACAGTTGGGTGCGTGACTAAATGACCTTGAGTTGTACGTCGCTGAATTCGTCGTCACATCGGTACTTATATCATCGGAAAAAAGATACATGGTTCCATTTAACAAAGTGAAGTTGACCTTGACGTAGCTTCAGTGCCTCCACCGATAAAAAAATAGGGTGGCACAGTATGATTGCCTTCTCGAACTCTGAAATTTTTGTCTGATACATTTGTGGATATGATCACTAGTTTGAGTGCTATTGCTCTGTAACACTTTATGTGCCTCGCCATGCGTGTATGCATGTATACACAGAATAATACCCCCTATAACGAATACCACCATGCGTAAGGAAATAATTGTTTTTAAAACACGACTATGAATGTTTGCTGCAAAATCATTTGACGTAAGCGAGGCAAAAGAAAAGGGTAGAAAATTTATATATGTTGATTGATTTATAACAGGATATTTTTTATTTAACATGCCACTGTAAATATATTTGCCTCACAGATCTTGGCCTTTTTTTTTTTTTAAGTAATCTAAAGAAGAAAATTTAAGATTTCAGTGTACAGCGTAGTTAACATTATATGAAAATAAATTAAATTATTAAAAATCATTATTTATAGAAGACTGGATAGTAATAAAATATAATTTTAAGGCTTATTTTCAACTTAAATGGATTCTTATCATATATTGACCTTTTGTTCAGTATTATTATTAAATGGCATATGTGAACACAAAAAATTGGAGTGAATCTTGTGCATTTATTATGAAACAAAACACGCGGCGAATATAGCCAGATTTTGAGGCATTAAATTAAATACAATTTACCTTTATGAAGGACCTATACTGATCAGAAAAGAAATATAAATAACTGAGGTACTTAAAATGAAATGAAACAAAATAATGTTCAAAGTATTGGTTGACTGTTTTGTGAACGTCATAGTATCCCTGTTCTCTTCTAGTACGAATAGTAATAACTATTACTACAACATAAATAAATTAATTAACAGTGAAAGTAAAATTACCGAGCTATTTCAGGACAGGGGCGGATCTAGCTTTAGGTCTTGGGGGGGGGGGG
>PNEQ01069446.1:16631-33860 GCA_003012365.1 Medauroidea extradentata | reverse complement strand
AGAGGACAACAATAAAACTAATTTAAAAAAACAAGATAGAAGGTTGAGCCAATGAGGGTAGCTAGGTATCAAGACAACGGACATTAAACAAGAAGGTGGGTAGACCGTACACATTTAATTACGAGACACATACTGAACAGATCCGGTGATCCGGCTCCTAGGCTCCTGCAATAGAACCGCCATTACTACACTACTTGTGATATTTTCCCGTTGGGGAAAAAATGAGGGGGGGGGGCTTGGAAGTGTAGTCTTTATTAAACATCTCAAAGCAGACGGCCCAAAAAAGCAAGTACAGCATTAGAGAAGATATTTACAGGGAAGCTAACATTCTGCAACTATACCGTTACATATGGTTTTACAACCTCTGTGTGCCCAGTGACTGAAAATTTTATTTATTTTTAATTAACATTACACGGTACGTGTTGAGGGCACAGTCATCAATAATCTTGCTAGATGTAAACGAGTCATCATACCATGTATACTACTTGTACCATCCAAATGCTCTCTCATATTCAAGGTTTGTTTTGCTATGACTATAAATAAGGTCCGGGATAGTTGTTAAGATTGGCATGGATAGATTAAGGACAGTTTTTCTCATGGCAGCTATAGCTACGTAGCCATCTGCAAAGTTCAACCTGCAGTTTGTTATGCTAACACTGATGGCCGAGCTACTAATCTGGCGTACAAAGAGGTTCTTCAATTAAAGTAAATACTCGCTGTTACAAGCAATACATGCGGGCAATGCCGCAGGCGGACTGACAGCTTATGCCATAAAAGTGATTACTTGCACGTCTTCTGTGTGGTTATATGCCAGTCATTCAACTGCGATGAAATTCCTGCAGAAAAATAATTGGGCGGGTGAAAGTAAAACGAGGTACTGGGGCAGAAAAGAACACCCAAAACATTTAGTGAAGAAATGCACATTTTTTAGTTGTTTGAATTATATTTTTAAGAAGGAGGGGGGGGGGGGCAAAACGGAGTAGAGTGTCAGAATGAGACACCCGAAAAAACTTTGTAAAAAAATACAAAATTTTGGGAGTTGTTGTGCGTAAGTTCACGAATTTTTATCTGAAAAAAAAAACCTAGCTTTTGGAGGGAGACGGTTCAAAATGGGGTATTGGGATAGAACGGGGTACCCAAAAAGTTTTTCTTTTATTGAAAAAATAATTTAGTTTATACCAAATATATTAAGTTCTGGGGAGGTGGGAGGCAAATTGAGGTACAGCTGAATAACAGGATACCCCAAAAAAGTTTGCGGAATAATTTTTCATTTCACAGTTTTTCTAAAACTGACATTAATGACCTTTATTATCGATGAGATTTTTAAATGTTTGTTGCAATGGGAGTTTACAAAAATAATTTATTCGTTTGTGGACATACGCCATTGCTCGTGTTTTGTTGACCAAACTTGTGTCTAATGACAAATTACAAAAAAAAAAAATCACAAAACAGAGATAAAATCACCCAAAAAACAGAAGAAAGCAATCCCAGAGGACTTTCGTCAGGCAAGAATTCTAAAGACAGAATTCAGCAAAATTTTGACATCACTCAGACACAAAAGACAGACACCAAAGAAAACCAGATTCCCAGTATGAGAAAATATGGAAGTAGACGAAGAACAGTGGACAGAGTACAGTAAACAAAAATCAAGAGACAACACGACACAAGTTAAAATCACTGAAAAAATGCAACATTTGGGGATCTGCTATCTATTGCCGTCTTCAGGCTGAAACATAGCTGGTCGGAAAAAACTGACGGAATTCCTCTGGTATTGCTTTATTATGTTATAACCAATTCACTGCATATACGTAAATGCGGAATAATGAATACATTATCTACCGTGTTAAATACCTTACTGAAATCGAGTACCTAGTATTAATACAGTAAGTTTTCTATCGTCCAAAATTTTTTTCTTATATCATCTGTGATATGCAATAACGTTGTAGTAGTGCTATGATTGCTCCGAAAACTAGACTGAAGTGGAGATAGAATGTCATTTATATTTTATATAATCATAGAGTTGATTGTGTACAATGTATTCAAGCGGTTTAGATAATGCTGGCAAGACACTTATCGGCCTATAGTTTTTTTTTTACATTATTTGGGGATTTTACTTTAATAACTGGCCTTGCATTGGAGTGATGAAACCCCAGTTTTCAGAGCGATGTTGAATATATCTGATATAGTACCAACAACAAGTGTGAAAATTGTATTAAAGAATGCTATTGGGATGTTGTCTGGGCCCACAGCTTTAGATGTAATTAGGTTAATTGCACGCACAACTTCAGTTATGGTTACGTTACGGAACGAAAACTTTTTGTTGTGATATGAGGTTTATATAAAAGTTTCTTCCTGGAACTTAGAGTGGAATATGTTAAGTTTATCTTGTCGGGTATTTCAAAACAATGAGCGCAAAGTTTTTCTAACGGTACAACCGGTGGCTCACTTATACTCGGTTTACAGCCTATTTTAGCTTAAATGAAGCATAAAACAACAAAATTTATTTTTAAAAACTTGAACTTTCATCACAAAAAAGGTTCAACTTTATCAATTATCTTAAAGCAAGGTAATGTAAAACCCACATAAATAATAGCTAGAAACACAATAAAATGTAAAGGAACATTGTGTCTATTTCATTTTACATGAAAAATACAAACCGTCATAAAATTCCGTGCATGATTTTGGATAGCTGAAAATTTCGCTAAATTTGTATTACAATAGCTAAAATTTGGACAAAAATAGCAAACGAAAAATCTAATAGCAAAATTGCAATGTCCATTCGGGGCATTTGAATAAAAGTTTAAAAGTTAAATGTAAAAAGAACTAAAAAAATATAATTTAAGTTAAAACACCGACAAGAATTTTCTAAATAACAAAATGAATCCACAATCCCACCTTTCATAACAACCTTAATCATAAACATCTTATTTAAAATCAGAACATTTATCTGATTTTAAATAACTTATTTTTAAAACAGTTTCGAAACGAACAGGACAGCTGAGCTTACGAGGTATAGTAAGTCCAGTTTTTTATCTGTAAAAATTTCTTAATTCATATTGAATGCATTTAAGTTCTGAATATTCTGTAATTTGTTACATTTATTATGTTATGAAATTTGTACGTGTCTTATCAAAAAATTGTTACCTCAATTTGGTTCACGAAAAAGATTTTTTATTCTAACAAACAACATGATAATGTACATAAAAATTTGTATTGAACTAAAGGAACATTTTCTTGTTTCGGCTGATTCATTCAATTTTTACATTATAAAAGCGGAGAAAATGAGAAAGTCTGCGCTTTTAGTAGTTTCGTCAAAAAAAGAATAATCTCAGCTCGCTGCAACGCATTTCAAGAGCAGGTGGGGTGTCCCTTTAAACAGGCCATGGCTGATTCCTACCCCCTTTCCCCTGCACCTGTACCGTAACCTTGTGCTGTTCTTGTGTACATAAAGATTCCGCGGTGGCCAAGTGGTGGTCCGACCGCTTGGCTCAGTGGTAGCCGACCCCCCGTGGCTCAGTTGGTGGTCCGGCCACTTGGCTCAGTGGTTAGCGCTCCTGGCTGCTGAGGCAAGGGTCCCGGGTTCGATTCCCGGCCGGGGAGGTGACATTTACAACCACCTCCTCGGGTTCAGGACTGGGTGTTTGTGCTCGTCTTGTCTGTGTGCCAGAAGACACAATTACAACGACAACTACACAATACAAAGTTACTGGGTAATGCATTAATTAACTAACTTAAAGGAGGAGGGGGGGGGGGGGAATGTTTGGTGCAGTGGCGAGGCGTTAGCCTTGCCATTGTACCAAACATTTTACATTAAAAATAAAAAAAGTTGGTTGAGCGGCCGGCTTTGGTGCGGGGGGTTCTGGGTTCGATTCCCAGGTCTGGCTTGGGTGTAAATTTGTGTTTGTCCATGTGGGTCTCAAAAATTGTCACTATACAAATTGTCTCACGAAAAGTACTGGGGTCACTCTAATTACGTCACATTAAAGGGGGGAATGTTTGGTGCAGTGATGATGCGTAAGTTTCCGCATCGCCACTACACCAAACATTTTTAATTTAAAAAAATGTAATCAATTAGAAAAAAAGTTGTTAGCGCTCCTGGCTGCTGGGTCGAGGATCCCGGGTTCGATTCCCGGCCGGGGAGGTGACATTTACAACCACCTCCTCGGGTTCAGGACTGGGTGTTTGTGTTCGTCTTGTCTGTCCGCCACACACCAACGTCCAATTACGTCACTTAAACGAAGCTAAAAGTCACTGGGAATTATATGACATAGACTCACTTAAAGGGGAGAATGTTTGGTGCAGTGCCTTGCCATTGTATCAAACATTTTTATATAAAAAAACAAAAATATAAAAAAAAATTAAAATTAAAAAAATAACACTCGTCTCCCACCTAGGCGATCCGGGTTCGATTCTCGGCAGGATCGGTCCAGGACTTTTCACATGTGGGAAACGTGGCGGACATTGTCGTTCACCGGCGGGTTTTTCTCAGGATCTCTCGTTTCCTCCGCCTTTCTCATTCCGCCGCTGCTCCATACACATCTCACCCTCACCTCATCCATTCCTAGGGACGGACGGGCGACAGACTTGGTTTGCTATATGTGGTTCAGGATAAAGTGAGCACAAAAAAAACCCTACTAACCTCTTTTTTCAGCCAATTCGTATCTTTCCGCGCTTAACTGATAACGACGGGAAACGACATAGGCGTACCTCTCTGGACGCGTCACTTGATGTTAGCGCATGTAAGATAAATAGTGCAGACGGTAAGTACCTATGTAGTTACATAAAAATATGTTTGTTAGTTGTATGAAATACTATAATGTCGGTTTTGGTTGGCTTTATTTCAGTATGGTTGTTCTTAAATAGCTAAATACACGGAACTTAATTGCGTAATTTCTCTGCCAACCATACAAGCAGTAAAAGGACTGTAGTTAATGATGAATTACATTTGGTATCGGTTAGTGATATTTTTGAAAGGTTAAATTTTTAGTGCTCACGTTATCCCGAACGACCTCCTAGTCGAGCAACATACTACGTATGATTCATCATACATAGTAAAGTCGTTTCTCAGGCGGGGAGAGCGACCCTGGAAAGAAAATTGGGAAATACGTGGCTGTTGTAACGAAACTGTTATCAGCTCTTGAACTGTGAAATCAGTGATAACGCCTAAATTATCTGCAGACGCGAGACAAGCGATTAAGTTTGATTAATGTTTAAAGTCAACCGGAGTCGAGCAGAACTTTGTGCATTGCACGTTATCTTTATAGCTTTATTTAACCAGTCCGGAACTCCAAAATCAGTTTCATTAGCTGCGACTGATTTTATAAAGATTTTAAATATACCTTCCTTGTAATTTTGTAATCAAATATTTACTACGTAAACGGCTTTTTAATGTATTTTACTTGGTTGACCGTATAAGATTAGCGCTATAGCGAACAAAAGAAGTACATATTTTAATTTTTAAAAATTTTTTCTATACAAAAAAAAACATTTTTAAACTACGTGCAGTTAAATAGTGGACACTAAAATACTAAATTATCGCTCAAAAACACCATTGTCTTCTGCCGTATATGTCGCCAGTAAAGAGATATTCAAATAAATTTCCGACCTTTTACGGAAATCTATAAACGGCTTTCGAATGACAACCAACTGCTATCCCCATAGAGAAGGCATTGGTGGGCAGTTGGTTGTCATTCGAAAGAGGTCTATAGTTTCGGCCCTCAGTTTCGCATTTCCTTTACAAATGTATAACTTGAAGTTTACTAATGATTTACAGGTAAAATACTGAGAATACAGTCAGAGAAAAACTTATATATGATTAGTAGAGATGAGGGTTTATCGCGGGAAAACTTGACAGTTTGCTGAGTTTCAACGTACGTTCAGCTTATAAGATTATTAATGGCTTTCTCATGTATGTGGAGCTGTTACCCTATTTGACTAAGCCAGTAAGAATTCCGCTATTGTAATATTTGATGCAAGTTATTGGTCTTCAGACAGCTACGTTGTCTCATACGTACATCACCCAATCACATGCATTGCAAAAGCTACAGTGTTTTCAAAGGTATGTTGGCACAAACCATTTTCGCAATATACCGTCATCTATAATGATTAGCAGTTAGGTACTCTAAGATAAGATCTATCATTTATGAGTTAGTTACTGTTGTTTAAAAAAGATAACAGACAGCCATAAATCATTTCAAAATAACTTGGGTATAGTTTTATAGTGAAATATTCTTGGGATTTCTCAACGTCAAGAATGTTGCAACCGAAGTGTAGATCGTATTTCATTATACCATACTGAGCGTGCTGGCGATACGGTAACACGTCGGATTTCTCAACAAATATAATGACTAGGGAGGGGCCCCTTGTCTAGAGCACTTGCCTCCCACAAAGGCGATCCGCACTCGATTCCCGGCGGGGTAGGTCCGTGGATTTTCGCATGTGGGAATCGCGCCGGACGATGCCATTGGTCGGCGGGTTTTCTCGGGGATTACCCGTTTTCCCCGCCCCTTCTCCCGCGCTGTTCCATACTCGCCTCATGTCAACTTTCACCAGTGCTTAAGGGTGCCGTCTACCTGCGCGTGACAGGCTCAAAAGCGACGAAGACATAAGAACGACCTTGAAACGCGCATCAAATGCCACGTCGCCTGAACGAGCCAAGCGCTGAACTAGCGTGCAAGGTTCCCGCCGAACGTGTTTTACTATGGGACATTAAGCGGTGACCACATAGTTTTATTGGTGGAAAGTCTGCAACTAAGTTCAGTGCAGGTCGCAATCTGAGTTTCACATACATCCGGTAAGTACATTTTGAAGTACGGCAGTATGAAAAGGCCGTTTTTAGCCATGTTGGAGGGATAAAAACAGTATTTCTAATGAGCGTAGCGTCTTAACAATAAGGTTCCGACCTTGTCTGAAGTTTGTTTTCTTTTCGTACGTTGGCACAATTGGAACACGTAGAATATTTTCGTAGGAAAACCTGTTTACGAACACACTGCAGCTCGTTTGAAGCGTGAGTTAGGCGGCCGCCTTAAGGTCATTATCTTTAATTTATTTCTGACAATTACAAATAATTCGAATATTTTTTTTAAACCAAATGCTTTGAAAAAAATTGAGACTACGTACAGTCATACGATACACAATTTTGTCAGAATTTTTTTTAATAATGTACCGTTTACTAGCAAAACATATTTTGCTTCATTTTGGATTATTTTGACAACCAAATATGTAATATTTCAGGGGCAAAAATCTAAAAATCCGTTTGGAGTATTGCAACAGAAAAATGCAGATACAAACGATGTTATATAAGTGTTAAAACTATAAGAATTAATTTTTGATATGTGAATTAATTTGCGTTAAAGAAACATATTTTCTAAACCACTGCAAAACTAAAGAGCGAGGCTTGAGACCTGGACTTTAAGCGCTGACCTAAATCTCTTCAATTCATTCACTAGGGACCCCTGATTTGCGCGAAAATATTTCCCCACCTATATGTTTTAATGTGTTGCGCATATCTGCAGTTCTGCTCAGTGGTTACTGGCAGGTTTCTAATATGTCAAGGATCAATTGAACCACGTTATGCGTAAAAGAACAAAGTGCCATTGTGATGTAACTGAGGAAATCTAGACTCGAAGTTAAACCATGGTATTTAATTCCAGCTGTGTATTCAGCAGTCTTACATAATATTTATTAATAAAAGGACAAATACACTATTAACGTACGTAAGTTTCAAATGCATCTATTTGCCACTAACGTCACAATAATTAGAATGGCGCTTGGTTACTTAATGCATAACATGGTTCAGTTGCGAAAGCGACACAAATTTAGAGTTGTTTAGTTTATAACTTGTGATCAAATGAATAAGGGAATTTTTCACGTACCTACCTGTATATCATCACCGCTGCCTGTCCTGCCTGCAGGCTTTTTCCGTCCCGTTTCGACACGTGTGTACCACGCATTCTAACTGCAAGCGTGGAACTGTTAGCAATAGCTGCGTAATAAGCGCCTCAGCTCGTTGTGACCAAATTGCTGTGACCTCCGTACGAGGCTTTTTGATTCCTGACGCCGGAAACCTACGTCGCTGCAACGTGGTAGTTCATTGACTGTTTCCTCGTCCAGTTTTTTTTTGTTCAACACGGTATTACGTAGCTTTGTCATTGCGTTATTGTTGTAGTCAATTTATGTCGGGTTTTTTTGTAATACTTGTCATATTGGATTATTTTATTTTTCGTTTTTTTTTTCTTCTAATTTTGGGACAAATATGGGAAATTCACAATTACAGTGGAAATGTTATTTTCCTTGCGATACAATACAGGCATGACAATTGAACTGTTTAACATATAATTAGCCAGTAATCAGTCTAGCAAATTTGTGAAGCACTCATAATTTGCTGGGTGACATGCTTTCAATTATAAGATACATTTTCTATTGCCATGACTATACTGTAGAGCAAGGTGAAAAGAATATCTCCTGTAACCGTAAATTTATCACGTTGGTAAACGTATGCTAATCGTGTGGACCTTTTGCCATAAATTTAGTTTCTCATCTAACTGGCCAATTTTTCTCTCTGCTTGGTTTGTTTGCGGAGAGGATTTTAAGTTCCGGGTCACTGAAACCAATTATTGTCATGTTTGCAAGGTGCAACTTCCGGTTTCAAATTAGATTTGGACTTTTTTTTGCTACTGACGCATCATTGTCTTTTCAGAACGAGTCTTCTTACAAATAATGTGAACTAATAGTGAACTATGTCATTTAATCACATTGTTCAGGTAAGAACTTTTAATGTTTCTCTATTCGTCCCCGTCGCGACCTCTACAAAAATCTTAGTGGTTTAAAAACTGACTTAATCAATTTAGACGCCCGTGACGTGGATAATTAGTTCTATCTATCTCTGTTTACAGTATATAGAGAATGTCCAGAAACAAAGGATTAATGAACACACCACACGAATCCTGGGCTAAATTGGAGACAAAAATGTTAGTGACAAAATGATGCATGATGGCATTTTATGTCCGCTATGTGGCAACACTGCACGGAGATAGTCCACTATTGCGCTCCACGATATTAATTCATGTATGTTACGTCAAGTGAATATAGAATCGTGTTTGGACTGCTCAGGATTTTAACCTAGACTAGAGGTACGTCAATTTTGCAAATACATTCCAGGTCAGGTTGAACGTCAAAAATATATACTTCATAGTCACGTGTGTGATTAGCTGGCGGCTGTCACGAAACGCATTTGACTACTGCAAGCCAGAAGTAAATAAGTAAATGATCCATAGAGCTATCGCTTGTAATGTTGTAAGCCAATGAACAATCGACTGTGTCCAGTCCGTGTACAGGACTGAGCAATCTAGACTACTGCCAGATGAATCCGCGAAATTGACGTACCTCTAACCCAGACCCATAATATGCAAGTCAGACCAGTAGTAGTAAAATTAGTACGATGTCTGCAGAGTGCAAGAGTGGACTAAATGCAGTGCTATGTTGCCACACTGTGCAAATAAAATGTTATCGTACAACATTTATCAAATTCTAAACGTCATAACTTTTAATACTAAACCATGTCACGTAACCACTTAAAATACTGAGGCCCGGTTTCATCAACCTCTGTGCAGCATTTAACAATTTGTTAAAAACGATTAACATAAGATTTAACACGTGGAATATTTCACCAAGCTCTGTTAGGTCTAACATTTGTTAAGTGCTCTGATAAATTTAAAAGTTTTGAGATGGACTGTTAAACATCTTAACTTTAGTTTAGTGCTCATAATGGCTGTCGACGAAGTCCACATCTTTGCGCCTCGATTATCATAATGTTAAGGGATATGGAAAGCTACGATGTCGAGTGGATAGCTGGAATACTTAATCGTCAATAAAATCTGAACTACTCATCAATATTCTATGAGATTTATTTGCCGTGTAGATATTTTATCAGCGGACGTTTATTTATACAATACTATGCGGTAGTATGCCTTACTTTTGAGTAAAAAATTAAAAGTTTTTTTTAAAAGAAAAATAAGGGCTTTAAAACACAAAATCTACAAAAATGGAAAACTTATATTTAGGCCTCTGCAACATAATAATTCACAAAAAATTCTCGCGTTTTGATTTGAAAACAATTTTACTATCCGAAAATGTCTGAGCAGTTAAAATTATTTTCAAATCAAAACGCAAATAATTTTAAAATTCGGTTTTATAGAGGCCTATTTATTAGGGCCTATGTTAGACAAAATATCGCAAAGTGACGCAATGAGTGGTTTAAAACTGCGTTTTGTAACAATATACATTTATTTTAACTTTGTACCTGGCACATGGGCGGTGTTGTAGCGCGTTGCACGAATACTTTTTTTGTACGCGAAACCAAAATTATAAAAGTTACAGTTTTCCATTTTTGTAGATTTTGTGATTTCAAGCCCTTATTTTTCTAAAAACAGATTTTAAATTTTTTATTGGGAAGTAAAGTATACTACCACATATTGCTATATAAATAAACGTCTGCTGAAAATATGCAATAGGCCAAAAAACCCTCATTCCTCGAATGGGGAAATTATATAATTTTTAATTCTGTTTTTATTTTAAAGTACGTTTAATTTAATGAATAACGATACCACACTCTCTTTATTTGCGTCAGTATAACTCGAGAAAAACGCAAAAGAAAAAAGCTTTTATTTTAGCTCAGTAAAAACTAGTGCCGCCATGCCGCAGTGTCGATGTCCCTGTGACGTCATTGGGCTTGTTATTGCTTGTCTGTTTACTCTAACTCTACAACAGCAACTTACGTTTAGTTCGTGAAATTGCGTTAAATGTAGTTGTTTATGCGGTGAGAACGGGCATGGCGTGAACTCCAATGAGTAGGGCCACGATTTTGTCGCGAAAAGATTTTTGCCCCACTTTGTTTCAGTGACTCACGTGCACATCGGCAGTTCTGTTTCAAGGTTATTGGCAGCGTGTCTTTGTTCAGACACGTTTCTCATTTGACTGCACCAATCAGAATAACATTATTGTGAGTCTGTACGTCTATAATTTGCCAAGGCCAGTGAGAGTAAAATCATCCAATCACAGACGATATAGCAGAGCTGCAGGTGTGCATATGACGCATCGAAACCAAATGTTGCAAAAATCTTTTCGCCATAAAATCGTGGCTCTACCAATGAGTTATAAACGTGTACAGTAGCTCATTTGTCAGCAATACAACTGAATTTACGCCAAATTCAATATTTACTACAACGCCGCGTGACAATACAAGACTGACTTGGCGTGGTTTCTACAAGACTAGACCTAAAACGCTTTACTGTTAGCGAAAAAAGAACAGTTTACGTAATCAGTGGCTAATTCAATGTATTGTGTACAGAATGACACTGTTGGATTGAAATAAGTTAGTACTTTTAATTTAAAAGTTGCGACCAAATCTCAACGTCTTTTTAATTCACTGTGTTTTGCTGTTCCGCTGTGCGGCCGCTCCGCCTGTTGAAATGACTCAGCCAGTAGACGAGCTCGAGGCACCCGTGATTGGCCGATAATTCGAGAGGTGGGCGGGGTCTTGCAAATTTTGATAATAGACGGCAGTACAGCACGCTGCGACTATCAAGGCCTCTGACCAGAAAAGTAAAAATTATTGGGAGGAAAAAGTATTTTTAATAGAAATATTAATCTGATAAATTATTTTCTTGACTTGCGCAGCCAGAATGCTCCATCAGCAGTCTGCAAGAGTCTGGTTTGCTTAAACGCATTCAAACTATTAGCTCGGTAGGTTCACTTTGGATGCGTACGAACTTTATTCGGTTGAAATTTTAAACCAAAATTTATTATTCTTGAATGAATTCGAAACAATGAAATTAATTTGAAGTATGTGATCACTCCAGAATTTGAATTAAAGCGACGTTGTAGTAAGCTATAAACTAAACAACTCTAAATTTGTGTCGCTTTCGCAACTGAACCATGTTATGCATTAAGGAAACAAGCGCCATTCTAATTATTGTGACGTTAGTGGCAACGAGATGCATTTGAAACTTACGTACATTAATAGTGCATTTGTCCTTTTATTAATAAATATTATGTAAGACTGCTGAATACACAGCTGGAATTAAATACCATGGTTTAACTTCGAGTCTAGATTTCCTCAGTTACATCACAATGGCACTTTGTTCTTTTACGCATAACGTGGTTCAATTGATCCTTGACATATTAGAAACCTGCCAGTAACCACTGAGCAGAACTGCAGATATGCGCAACACATTAAAACATATAGGTGGGGAAATATTTTCGCGCAAATCAGGGGTCCCTAGTGAATGAATTGAAGAAATTTAGGTCAACGCTTAAAGTCCAGGTCTCAAGCCTCGCTCTTTAGTTTTGCAGTGGTTTAGAAAATATGTTTCTTTAACGCAAATTTATTCACATATCAAAAACTAATTCTTATAGTTTTAACACTTATATAACATCGTTTGTATCTGCATTTTTCTATTGCAATACTCCAAACGGATTTTTAGATTTTTGTCCCTAAAATATCACACATTTTTGTTGTCAAAATAAGCCAAAATGAAGCAAAATATTTTTTTGCTAGTAAACGATGTTGTAGGTTCAGCTGTGTTAAACCACGAAATAAAATACTTTTGTATTTTTAATATCATTATTGAATTTTTGAAATTTTTATTTTAATTTTCAGCATTTTTATTTAAATACAATACATTTTTTCATTGTTTTTATGTACGTCTACTTGCTACATGAAATAGGTTTCAGGTTAAATTATCTAACAAACTGGAATAGCCCTCTCTTCTATGCAGCAATTACAAGTTGCAATGCTGTTTTATGCTACGAAGTTATTCCAATTAGTTGTGAAAAGACATTTTTGGTGAGTGAAAAACTTTAGTATGCAGAACAGATCATAAGGTTTCGTCTGCAGTAGAAAAATTAAGGACAAGATAATTTATGTTTCCTGATGCTCAGAGGGTACCTGTTAAAGACTTTTTTTTTGTCACAATTTGAACAGTCCTGTATACAGAACTCATTTAACGTAAACATGGCAGGATGAAGAACTTCATTGAAAAAACATTTCGATGGTGTTGAAATGCAACCTCGTATGACGAAACAATGCAATTTCCCACATACAGCCAACTTGTACGTCACTTTTATACATATTTATTGATTAATATGTATGATAAATAATTTAAAATGTATTTTCTTGTATGGTAAAGATATCTGAACAGTTATTACGAGATATACTGCGACTGCTATGTTTTTAAAGTGCGTTTACATTTCTGACATACGAGGTTGTAATTCAACACCAACGATTTGGAGTTTGGAAAGGGCATTTTCCTGGGTTGTCAATTGTAATAAGAACCGACACACATAAATCAGTGACGATCAATGCTGCTATGGCAGTGCAGCATAACATAGCTATTCTGATGAGAGATAAGATTGCTCCAGAAGAAATAATATATTTTAATTGACGGAACACGTATCTCCTCTTTTCGCCCCTTATCGATGGATAAAAAAGTAAATAAAGAAATACTCATGTTTACTCCCGTAGAGGTCGAAGTTAGCAAAATCCCTTCTTAGAGCTTGCCTACTGTTACGAGAGTGACATAGACAGGAACGCAGCCGAGGGCGGGGCAAGCTACGAGAGGATGTTTTAACAATATCTCAGGCCCGACTATAAAGGCTTGCGATAAGACAGCGCGAGAGAGAGACGCCGCAAGGAGTGACGAGGTACTGGGCTACATAGAGCCAGAGGGTCGTCAACGACGTCGAGGGGCAGCCAGCTCCGGTGTCCAGTAGGTCACAGCCAGGGCAGAGATCCGTCCCCAGAGTCGAAGCTCGAAGCAACCGCGAGAAACATAAGTTGAGTTTCCAGTCGAGTTGGCTTTGGGCTCATAGAGTAGATTGTGCCGATACAAGCAACACAGATACCAAGGTGTAGTTAAAGTATTCAAAGAGTTTAGTTAAATACTGGCTTTAACAGTTCTTCTATGCCTCAGATAACTCCTCACTATTATCCGCTCAGGTAGTGAACTTAATGTATGTGACATACTTGAGTTATTCTCATAAATATTGCAATACTGAGACATCCTAGAGTAAATCAGGTAAAGTTACTCACTGTGAGGAATCCACGCTCTACATTTCACGGTTAGGACTGTGGCTTGATGTGTCAATTAGACAGAAATTATATCTCTGAACTTGTCAACAAGTTCAGTTGTTATTTACTTATCCAGACATTAAAATTTGTACCATGTAAACATTTATATTTTACCATTAATACAGCTTACTTAACCCCCTCTGCAACAAATGCAAGCACACACAATTCGTTTGTGTTACAATATTTTCGCAATTGAGGTGTGTTCTAAAACTCAAATATAAGCCACTGCATACCATTTTTTTTACCAGTCATGTTGGGTGACGTAATACTAACATATGTTGGTTAAACAAATCAAATTTAACATTTTTCAAATGTATTTAACATGTGTTACATATAAGTTATGTTAGCAGTACATTTAACAGATATAGTGAAACCGGTCCTAAGAGTGACAACTGAAGTCCGGGTTGTGTTTATAACACTTTATAACACTTCCGTGGTTATCTTCCAACTTTACAGTTGGTGTGCGGTATGGCAGTTATTGACTTTGTTTGTCTGTAGGCAGTAACAGTCAGAAACATTTCATCAATGGTTTAATGCCAACAAGCTTAGATAACAGTGAAGCCGATGATATAAACAGCTAATCTGTTTCCACGTAATCTTGATTAACTATGGCGCCGATAACGTCAACCGGAAAGTACAGCAAGTCGAGCATGCAACATGATTTGCGTCTTCGTTTTCGCCGTGGACGGCGTCGCAGCGTGTCACACGTATTCTTTTATACGCCAAACCGCTTAGCTTCGCTTAACTTATACATGTTACGTTTTATATACGAAAATAACACACACTTGAAACTGGACAGTGTAATGCAAAAATAGTCAACCCTCAATACTACAAATAAATAACATGGAAGTATGGTGAATGCCCTCAAGGTGATTTTGTATGTGATGGTTTACTCAAAAATATGAAATATTTTAATTTAAATGAGGTTATCATACTTAGTAAGTTTGTCCGATTCCTCTAGACGTGCATATTATTATTTTTTGGAAATAAATTGAAATGTGGGTTGAATATTATTTTTATAACACTGTCCAACAATGCTTCTATGTTTTGAAAAATTCTGCACGCTTGTTAGAAACATTATTTCCCGGCTTCTCAAAATCGCTTAAAACGTTTTTTTCAGGCTGCAGTAACTCCGAAAATATTACCTGAATTCGTAAAGTGCAAAGCGAGAGGCATGCGTTGGTCTTTACTTCATACTATTAAAAATAAAATGTTGTGGTCACCGCTTAAAGTCACGTAAGAAAAATACTACAAGAAAAACCTTGCACGCCAGTTTGGCGCTGCGAATAGAGGCGATATGCTTCTCGTCAAGCTGTTCCCACGCGTCAATGATGAAAATTCGACACTGGCGAAGACTCCTCTTAACTAGATAAACTCAATCACGTTACCAAGTTTTTACAATCATCCATTACCAAGCCTCCCAGTGCGTTTGGAGGCTCAGAAGCGAGGGAGCCGTAAGGGCGACCTGGAAGAATGCATCAAATGTTGAATCGCCCCAACGAGCCGAGCACTGAACAAGCCTGCAAGATTCCTGCTGTTCCATTTTTACTATTGGAGTTATGTGGCAAGCATATGATTTTATTGGTGGAAAAGCTATGGCAAAGTTCACTGCACGTTTTTATCTGAGTTTAACTAACATTCGGTTTGTACATTTTGAAGCACGGCAACCAGAAAAGCAGCGTTTAGTCATGTTCGAGGGCTTAGATAAATGAGTTTAATGTTTCCGTAAAAAATATTTTCGATCTTACAGCAAAGCATTTGAAGCGCGAAGCAGGCGTCGCCATTAAAAACGCTTAAAATTAATTCAAATTTTACTATGGTTCGGCAATTCAAAATATTCCAAATATACATCGGTTACACATTTTGCTATACTAAGACAGTAGCGCAAATACGTTATCTCATACCGGAAGAAATAATTATACATAAATCATATAAATGCTTTGGATTAAGCAGTACTGCACAACACCATACATTCGCGTTCAACATATAATTTGATTGAGTATTACATTTTTCATCATCACAAACACAGTAAACTCGTTTCGAGCAGCTTTATGCGATATTTTGAACGTCATTTGTACAAGTTTCTAGAGTTTTCTAGCTTCTGCAAGCTAGCGAGCCCTGTCCCGCAAATGTTTGACGGAAGTCACATCGAATGAGGAAACAGGCTGTGGAGTAGTGGAAATATGACGTACACATCGTGTATCTAGTTGGGGCAAAATTAACCTTACATGTAAGAACATGAAATTGCACTTACATCATAAGTAAACATTTCTGGAAAAGTGAACAGGAAAAATCTACAGTGTATAATGTAATAATTTCTTTTGCGAACAGCAAAATACCAAATTTATCAACGTAAAAAACTGTTAAGCTCGGTCCTAAGCCCTCGACTTCTGAGGTGAAAGACGTACGCATTAATTACTACCAAACCGGGCTACTATTGATGAGAAGATACTAAAATAAAAACAAATATCACAACACTGCCCATATAGAAAACATTTTAACGTCATAGTAAAGGTGTTATTATTAGTACTTCAGCGTCTCGTATAAACGCGTATATAAACGAGAAGGTTTCTCAAATATCAATCATCTTTTACGGAGAACCACTGATTCAGTGGCGTATCGTGGTAGTGTTCCAAGGCATGCGGTGCTAAGCAGTGACTATACACAACTCTGAGTAGTCTGTGGACCCATTAGACTGACAGAGATACGTAGCGTACAAGAGGCAAGGAACATATTGTCCAGTACACATCGGTCTACACAACACATGTTTATTGGATATGACAGGTAGGCACATTGAGTCCACGTGCTCAAAGTGTATAGTCGGAGCTTATATTGTATGCCTTGGAACACGACCACCATACGTCACTGCACTGATAAAATATCATGGCTAGAGATAATGGTTTATAGCTAGAGACATGAACTTTTCGCGAAAAGAATTTTGCCCCACTTTGTTCCAGTACCTTATGTGCACGTCTGCAGTTCTGCTTCATAGATATTGGCAGCGTGCCTTTGAACTGTGACGTTTCTCATTTGACTGTACCAATCACAATAAGGTTACTGTAACACCACACGTCTGTGATTTGCGTGTAAAACCCCACGAC
>PNEQ01069446.1:0-16531 GCA_003012365.1 Medauroidea extradentata | reverse complement strand
GGGAAAACTTGACTGTTTGCTGTGTTTCAACGCACGTTCAGAACACTATTGGCTCATTATTGTATTTGGGCCTGTTACCCTTTTGACTGAGCGAATAAGAATCCCGCTATTGTAATATTTGATGCCTGTTATTGGTCTGCAAACAGCTACTACTTTTACTGGGAGCCGATGTCAGCTCCCGAAACGTCGTGAAAAGTCGACCTTTGGAAATATACTGTGTTCTTTTGTGTCGTCATCGTTGTGTGTTGTCTGTGACGTCGTCGTTGTTATCCTGTCTTGTGTCCGTTATTGTATTCGTCCCAGTATTGTCTGTGCTGTCTTTATTGCTGATGTTCTGGTAAATGGCTGTGTTGACTACAGCCAAACTAGGCGTGTTTTTTATTATTATTATTTTCATTTTTCGTTTGTTTTTTTCTTTGTCGCTTTCTAAAATTTCTGCGACGACATAATATTGCACTGACGTGCGTCCACAATAACGCAGTACGTTATTCTGTCCCGTTGCAAGGAACATTAAATGGCAGATGTGTATCACCCAATCATATGTGTTGCAATAAACTGCAGCGTTTTCAAAGGCATGCTGGCACAAAACATTTTCGCCATATACCTAGGGACAGGATATTTTCACGAAAATATTTTGCATCACTTCGTTTTAAAGCCTTGCGTGCACAATCACCAGGTACTATCTGGAAAAATGTACGTGCTGTAGGGGCTATGCCGTCTAATCATACTGAAACGGAAAACATGTTTACTCCAGATGAACTGGATTGTCATTTTTCTGAGCAACAGTGCGAGTATAACAGTGTACCAAAAACTAACCTAATAAATGCAATTAATTGTAATGCCGATGTTAATACTGATATAGAGGCTGTTTACTAAATACACTTACAAACTCACTCCGGCAGGTGATTCCGTGGGAAAAATTAAGCAGAAAAAAAATATATATGACATTTTGTACGTAACTGTAATATTAACGGAGTAATTCACCTTTGAAAATCAAAATTTAATACTTTGATTTCCCCACGCACCGAACACTGATCGACGTAAACTGACAAAACTCCCGATACTACTTAATGACATTACGACCGAAAAACCAACAGTAAACGCTAGTTGATACATTCAACCTCCACGAAAATAAAAGGGATGGCCACCCTTAAATTGCTGACAAATTTTTTAACGCAAGGATAATCCATCATTTAAAAGGGAATTATTGGATAGTGTGAACTTAGTAATAAAAAAGGTCCTCGTGTAGTGATTGTCTAAGACTCATAGTTTAAGTGCAAAACGCACGTGAAATTTCGGCGTGGTGACACAGAGCCTAGCATGTAGGCAACACTGCGCACACGAGTGTCCCACCAAGGCGATCCGCATTTAATTCCCGGATTTTCGCCTGTGGTAATCGTGCCAGACGATGCCGTTGGTCGGCGGGTTTTCTCAGGGACCTCCAGTTTCCTCCGCCCTTTCATTCCGGCGCTGCTTCATACTCACCTCCTGTCACCCCTCACCAACGGGTTGAGGCCTAGATGTTAAGCGCTGACCAAAATCCCTCACTCACTCATTCCCACACACAGTTCATCGTTATTCCAGAGAAGATATCGATGTAAAGAACTTATTGAGTTTGTTTACTAAGGTAATTAAGATTAACATTAATTTAAATATGCTTTATTGAAAATCTTCTTTGTTTAGTATTTTACGATAAAGTGTTTGATTTGTATACATTACTTGGGACTATATTTTGTTGGCATATATTTACTTACTCAAATTGATTTTTCATAAAAAAAGATTGAATAAATATTTGTATGTGATATAGGCCTACTCGTAGAGGTAACGAAAACCAACTGACTTGCTAAACTGCATCAATCACACTGAAATTGCTTTGTCATGGGCTACTTCAGGAAAAAAAATGAGTACACATAAAACAAATTGCTGAAATTTACATATTTTTTTAAATCAACAATTTAAAAAATACTAAACTATTGCACGTGATCGTTTCGCGGGAGGAAAATTTAGTACCTATCAATTAACATCTGCAATACGAACACTTTCATAGACAAAATAAAACAAGGAAGAGTTTAGTGACGAGTAGGACAATAATGTAGTAGCTTCACTGAAAAATACTATATGGGAAGTGTGAATCAGGCGTGTAGTAGGCCTATCTATTGCGGACACTTGGATTCGTGGAAGTGGCAAGTGCATTTTTACTGGCTATGGGAGAGATAGGGCAGAATAGCTGATCAGGGAATACGCCGGAGATCCCGCTTCTGGGGTAGGGACAGCGTACACACGGGTGTTCGCGTCTGATTCAATCAGGCCTCTGAGAAATTTCTGATCGGAAGGCATACAGGGTGAAGCACGATGGGATGCATTATTTTTGCGTGGTGATATCTTTTTAACAAATATATAAAAAAAACCTTTTTTGTAGTTTAAAAAACTGAAGATTGGAAATTCTAAATTACCTAAGTGCTAAAAGAGACCGAATTGAGTTTAGTGCATCAAAATTAACTATGTGGTATGTTTTGCTGTAAGAGCTTAGTCATAATAATTGTCCTAACAGTATTCATGATCGTCGAAAAATTGTATGTCCCGTGTGTACGCATGCTCTTGCAGTGTTGTTTGCCCCCTCTTTCGTAAAAAAAAAAAACATATTTTTGGCACTTAGATCGTTTAGAATTTCCACTTTACAATTCTTTAATTTTTTTAATTTAAATTTTTAAAATCAGCAATTTTTTTTATAAAAAAATTATGTTATTTATTTATTTATTGTTTTTATATAGGATACTTTATAGCTTGCTGCATTGTTATTCACTGTAATTTTTTAGTTTGGTAAGTTATTTGGTTTTAGTGGCGTAACCATAAAATGCAAATTTTGACGTTTACGAGTCATTACAAACAAACTGTGACAAATAAAATCATTTCGTAAGATAAAAATGTTGTCATCATTTATGTCAAAAATCAGAAAAAGGTATCTGGTACAAATATATATTATATATATATATATATATATATATATATATATATATATATATATATATGTGTGTGTGTATATATATATATGAGGATTAAATTTTCTGTAGAACATTACCTCAAGGGCCTCGCATCTTATCTGTCCAAAATAAAACAGCAGTTATCAGTGAGAGTTAATGTTTTCCGCAAAGTTCCAGGTAGTACTTCCTAACACATCCATACGTAAAAGAATGCTAAACTCACGTGAAAATGACGAGAAGAAACCATTACTATACAGATGGTATGCTTCTTAAGAGGATGAGTCCATGAGCATTCAGAATACTGGATTCCAAGTAGACGTTAGTAGATCCTTGCCATCGATCTGCATCTAGAGAGAGGAACTATTTTACCTCAACCTATCGCAATCATTGTAAAGAAATATTTATTTCCCGTTATTAAATGCAGTTATGAAAGTGGTAAACTTTCACATAACGTTACCAACATTGAGCTGCCACACTAGAAAACTAACAGAGAAACACATCTAGCTTCTACTGCAAGCTTACACTTCTTATAAACAATTCAAGCATCGAGCAAAAATGCATCATCAATAGTCATGAACTGTGACTTTATTTTCCCAAATATATTATTTTAATATGTATCAATAACATACGTATAATTAAACAGTATAAACACATCACGGTTTCGAGAGATCTTCTGTTCATCTCAAAGTACAGGTAATTTTATAAGAAAGGAATTTATCATGGAGTTTACTATCGACGAAGAAATTATTATATCAAAACTTCTTTTTGCCCTTAACATAAGCTGATAATCTACTTATGTCCGACGAACAAATATTGATAAGACAGGTATGTGAGCATTATGTCTCGTTGACAATGTCTCATTACAGACTATGACGCAGAGTTTTACACAAGGACTGGAAGTAGGAGGGAACCGGCCATGGTCTTTGCGAATAAACCATCCAAGAATTTGTCTGGAGCGTTTTAGGAGAACCATGGAAAACCGAAATAACGATGACTGGAGCCAGGAATCGAACACGATTTTCCTGAACGCGAGTCTAATGTATAACCGTTGCGCCGCATCGTTCGATGAATGGCAGTGTATAGAAATGTATAAATTCTAGACTACACGCACTTGAACTACCTACACAGTTACACGCTGATATTCTAGCAAACTTAACTACCAACAGTTTTGCAACTATTATATTTACATCTTCATATATACCATCCCAATTTCAAATATATGTCACAATCCAATTTTACATACGTGCGCATCTAACCACCCGCAAACTTATAACTGCCAACGTAAACTTACCTTCAAGCATCACAAATGTTCATGCTAAATTTTAACGACTGCATGACCCTCTTACCTATAGCTATTCTTATCTGTGTAACATACCAACAAAAATTTACATTATTCGTATGCCTTCCTAGGAATACATATAGTCGACCTAAACTAACTACATACCGTGATTAGACATTTTAAACCTAGTAATTAGAGAGAAAATGATAATTATGCTGTAGAGATGGCTGAAATTCGCATAGAAACAAACAGAAATATTTTCAGAAAGCGAAAGAAAAGAAAACTATAGAGCATACACCAATATAAACACGGCCTTACAATGATTGTACCACACAAATTATTTTTTGTAAACTGTATCTTATACAAGAAATGTAAAATGTAATGTCAATAACACATTTATAGAAATAAACAAAAAAGTTATTCTCAATTCCCTTTTTTTCTTCTACTGTTTTGTCTCTTAGTCTGTCGGTAAGCTTGAACGTGGTAAGACACAGGTGAATACTTTATTATGAATAATTCAGTTAGTATGTAAACGGTAAGTTACTCTATCATACCTAATTCATTCAATCATGCCATACGTATACAAATGCATACGTTATACTACTTGCATGTGTAAATGTGTTCAAACACACACATACACATGTCTATGTATATGTGTGTGCATATATATTGACTTTGGGACACATTTATGCAATTTTCATTTCCCATCATGTTCAACTATTTCACTATTCCACTATTTCAGACATAATGTGTATTGTATGTAGGGATAACTTGTGTTGTTTCTGTTCTCATTAGTTTTTAGTGAATATTTTTAATTTTTAAGGTATGGTTGTTTCAAAAAGAGTAAACAGATGTAATGGGTCCAGTGGAAAACAAGGCAAACATGCCTTAACTGCGCCTGAAAGCCGCAAATAAAAAATACTGTGAGTAAACATTAATCAATTGTCATTTGGATATTTACCATTCGGAATCTAATGTAATAGACTTCTTTGTTTTGCGCTACCGTGAGCTTATATGCGAAAATATGTTTTTTTTTTTTGTGATATGCCAAATTTACCTCACGTGTCCAATGTTACCCGCGCTATATATAGTCAGGTTAGTGCAAGAACTGGATAACTTAATTTTTCCAGGTTTAAGTTATCTGCAGATGTCTACACTACTCTTATGGTTAGCCTTTTGATGTGTTTACATTTACAAATGTGTTGATTAGGAGTATTAATGTAACACAAATTAGCATTTCAGTAAAAACTATGTGCATGACAAAATCAATTTTCAATGTTACAGTTGGATATCTTAAATTATATACGTAATAAATGTGAAGGTAGTCTCTATATATAAAATGAAGTGACCCACTCACTCATCAACGCACAGCCCAAACCGCAGGATCTAGAAACGTTAAATTTTCAACTTAGCTTCCCCTCACGACGTACACACCCACTAAGGAAGGATTTTGCGAATATCGTAAATTAAAAAGTTGAAAAGGGGCAAAACGTGTTTTCACGAAAATCTCGATAACTCTCTAACCTGATGATATATTGTTAATATTTTTACTTCAAAACTTGCCTAAGTAAATGCATATTTCATAATTTTTCCATTTTTCGAAATTCGGAAATTAAGGGGGTGAAAAGGAGGTTAAATGTGCATTCAATAAATCCTCTATTTCTCTCAAACCACTTAATATATCGAAGCGATCTTTGCATCAGAATGGTGCTCATGTAAATGTCTAAAAAGAATTTTTAGGATTTTTCAAAATTCGTCCTTGAAAGCCAGTGAAAAAAAAAAATGAAACGTGTTTTCAATTAATCATTCGTATCACCTGAACCAGTTGAGATAACGTGCTGGTTTTTGCTTTAAAATGAAACTTACGTAAATATCAAAAATGTAATTTCAGGATTCTTCAATATTCTTCCTTGGCAGCTGGTAAAAAAAAATAATAAAACCTGTTTACAAGATATCATCCATACCTCCCAAACCATTTGAAATATCGAGGTGGTTTTGCTTTGATATGAAACTCACGTAAATATCTAAACATATAACTTAGGATTTTTCAAAATTCGACATTCACGGGTGTGATAAATAGTAAAATGTTACAGAACTCCCGAAAGGTGAATATTGACCACAGAGAAAAAAGAACTCAAAAGTTGCAATCTATGTGTTTTTTGCTCTATAAAAGATCGTTATTGATTATCGTAGAGAAATAAAGATGATTTAAAAACAAAGAGGTTCTGCCATAGAGGTAATATATAGTAGAGGGAACATGACGTCACAAATGTGTGTTCAACATGGTCTCGGGAGTTTGGTGTCGTTTACTTATGTTTTATCGGCGTTAAAATGCAGTCGTGTTGTTTGAAACTCATGGCGTACCTTCCGGAATATTTATTTAGTCATGTGGTGTCAGCAATATCTCGATTCAAAACCTTATAATAAGCATGCAGCTAATATTTACTTTTTACTAAAAAACTGCTGGGTTAAGGAAAACAGTAACGTGGCAAACATTGTTTACATTTGTCGTTCTGAAATTTCTACGCAATTATACTATGCGATAATATGGTAGTATGCTCTCCTTAGTTCATAAACTCATAAGGTACCAAAATAACCCAGCATAGTTGTGATTACTAAGCAATTATTATCTTTGCTCTCGATGTTATTTCAAATTTCCCGCGCATATTTCACTAAAGTCACGTGACATGTTGAACACACAATTTCGTACGCAGTTGTATAGAGGATACTCCCTCTACCCTATATTTACTCTAAGGGTTCTGCTATTTAAGAACGCTCAGCGAAGTGGACTAAATAAAGCTGTTTGTATTTGTTGTGTTATTTAACAGCCAACTTAATATTTTTTTACTTTCGAACATCATTTGGGGATGTTTTCTGTTTCATTACGTACTTCTAGCTTGGTGTGTTGAGCGATGTTTTTCTTTTTTAACAACATGCGTTAATTTCATCGGTCCTGTTGTTCTTTGGTGTCAGAATTGCACGTTCGCACAACCAGTCAATGGACTTCTCACTAATGTAGGATATAGCAGGATATACATTTTCTAAGAGATCAGCAGATTTCATTACTACTCTTGCTAGGCTGTCAGGATATGACTCATCGCCAATTTTTAGTAGAAGATTAGATAATTGCTCAGCAAAGATATCATTTTTAATTGCTGAAGATATACAGAGAATGTAGCAACACTCTCAATTAATACGTAATTAAAAGTCAGTTATTTTTTCTATAGTACACGCATGCGAAGCCGCAATGGGACAGCTAGTATTATATAAGAGTGTAAAAGAATATCCCAAAATTTGAATTTATTCATTATCAAAACCAAACAACTTACGAACTTCATTGACCAATCAAATGATACGTGGAACTCTAAAGTTTGTTTACTATTATATTCATAATTATCATAAATGTTCAGAGTGTGTGTGTGTGTGTGTATGTGTCATATTTCCGGTCCGGCCAACCTTATCTCAATCTTCCAAGACTTTTGAAATCACTCCAGGTGAATGCTTGATAGTTTCTAACAACTTGCCACGGCTGATTCCTTCTCCGTGTCCTGTCTGAATCACTGGTTAGGGTTCCATGTTCTGCATATCCAGTTGTGAATAAATGTTATTAAATCACCTATTTCCTAAAGTATTTAATGTTTCATTTATTTAAATAATTATTTGATGACGAAGCGCTAAACTTATTCGTTTAAACACTAGGCGTGAAACATTTTTAAATTTTCGAAATATTTATAGGAATTCAGACGTTCGAGTTTTAACAACAAATGATTCATTATCAACTGAGCGAAACCCGTTTCTGGGAAATTACGAGTCAGAAAGATTAAACACGGATTACGTATGATAAACGATCAAGAAATTTTTGGCGTGGAGCGGTATAGGTGATCTTTGAAGTGGATTTCCTGATAATAAACTAACGTATTTCACGCATACAGCTCTCTGATGAAAAACACGCAAGTACGAGAAATGTATGCAAAAACATGTAATTGTTATGCTATCGCCTAGCAAGCCGGACAACGGGCTTAGTACGCCGGTCCAAACGACGCGTTAATAGAAATTAAAAATTGACCAAATGTATGTTGATAAATAGGAAGTACACATATAACGCATGGAAATTTAGGATTTATAAATCATGCAAGTAAGCAACATATCACGGTATGAACTAATGAATTCCAAGCTTAAGTTTATTTTTTAACTTTGTTGCAAGGTGCCTTAGTTTTCAGTTTACTAGCATTTAGTAAGGACTTAGCGAGAAACAATAACTAAAGTACAAGATATAAGGCACCTATACCATGTCTGTACATGAAACACTACAATAGCCCAATCAAATACTTTAAGCTATTAGTTGACGTTAATATTTGTAAGAATATCAGGTTTCAAATACTTACTCTAGATAAGTTATTTAAATATCAATATACGAGTACTCTGTGTTTACAAGATATATGAATTTGATGCTGTAGCATCATGAAGTCAGTCTTAGTGAAATATACATTAAGATAAAAATATTTTCCTGGAATTAATTATATGGTAAGGACTACTGAAACTCAAACACATAATTATGCATTCAAATAATTCTTTCTTTTTTAGATACCTGTTATATACATATTTATCGCACAGTTCTTTACATAATATTTTGATAGTAATGCAGAGATATAAAATCAACCATTTAGTGTTACATATTCTTATCTACTTGTACGAATAATAATTTCGACATAATTACAACAGCAGGTAATAAGTTGTATTGTAATTATTTCTCAAGATGTTTTCAGGTCAATGGTTCGCTAGAAAGAACGTTGTGAAACAGGAATCTGTGAAACACTTTATCTTAAAGTTTAAATGCGCGACTTGACATGTAACTAGTTTGCTTGGAATGTTTTTCTATGCAAACTTTTACAGATGGATGTTTACACAAATACACATAAACTTGCTGAAAAACACATTTCACATGCCCTTTGTTATCCCCTTCGTTCATCAAGATAAAAAAAAAAGTAAAACATTTAAGCCATGTTTGTCGCAGGCCATGCAAACAAAAGAATTAAAAACAACTCTCAGCGTTATTTTTTATTTATTTAGTTATTTATTTTTTCGAATTACTTTTGGCTCGAAATTTGTGATCTAAATGTTACTGACTTTATTGGGTTGAATTATGACATGTTCGTGAATAGACGAAGTTCAGAGCACTTCGAGAATGAACGACTCTAAGGATGAATCCATAGTCGAAGGCTTGTTTGGCAAATAAATAGTACTTCGTGAAGTAACGCTTATTCTCTAAGCAATACTTATTTCAGCAATGATTTCATAAACGCCTACTTCACGAAGTAAAACCTAAACAAGCATTACTTATATAGGCCACGTTGTACTTGATGAAGTAACCAAATATGTATAGCTACAATATCAGTACCAACGTGACACAACTGAGTTTGTATTTTAATTAGAGTAGTCATCTAAAGTAATAGAATATTTAGTTACATTTGATTATCAATTTAACTGAAAGTATTTTTCGTTTACTTTTATACGTATTCAAAATTAAATAACAACACTGATGTCAAATACGAGTTAGTTAATGTGTTAACATATTTTAACTGTGAAATAAAAAATTACATTCACGACTAGACTCGCTGAAAAATATGTTTTGCATGAACACGTGCTACATACTTGTTGATTAGAATATTTTACTTAATTGTATTTCAGTTGATATTCAGCGTAGGAATATAAATTATGATGAAATTAACGTTCATGTATGCAATTTATTACTGCAAAACCAGTTTTTATTACCAACTGACAACATAAACTCATATCACAAAGCTGGCTTTGAGCACATGTACGTAATTTTGTGAATGAAGTGGCCAAGTGTACTAAAATCGTAATGTTGTGATCTTATGAATAGCTTTCTGAATGTCTCAAAACTAGGAAGCTTACACTAAATTATTGCTGTACACACGTTGCGCATGGCGGAAATTTTTTAGGTTATAGGTTAACAAATGCCCCTTCGTATACTTCAATGAAGTTAATATAATGCTGGTTTTCACAAGTTGGTCCTAACGTTGCGTCTGTTACTGTCTAAAATTAAATGTTCTTATAGTATGCATCCTGAACATGTTCTTGCCCGCACCTCATGCTGCATTTGAAATTAAGTTTATAAACGGCCTGCCGAACGTGTTTTGCCTACCAACTGATACAATAACCTATCACAAAACAGAATTTAGCATATTTGCGATTTTCGAGTATGATGAGATAAAGTGAACGGTCTTGTGTACTAAAATTTAATGTTGTGATCACATAATTATCTTTCTGTCAGCTTCCAACCTGGCGTGCTACCACTGGACGAAAATCTACTCAGGTTATAGGCGACGCTAAATTTCGTTCACTTCAATTAAAATATTATTATTATAGTTTTTATAAGTAGGTCCTAACAGAAACGGCTGTTATTGGGAAGAAATTTACTGGATGTAAAGTTCGTAGACCTTGATAGGTTAGGCCTGTTATAGGTGGATTTTAAACATTTTCAATCTGCAACTTTTTCAATATAATTTGTAACCAGGTAAACTTAACAAGATATACAGTTCATATTAAAACGGAATTTACAAATAAAACATTATTACAATTATATGATTACCACACAAAATTATTTATGGAACCAAACACGAAGCAAGTGTTTGAATAAAGGTTAAGAAATGAGGTTGTGTTTTCGTAACTGTGTCTGTTGAATTTTAATTTTTCCGTTTTGACGCATGTACGTTTTTAGCCTAACTTTTTAAACGCCTCTTTTCGTTAAGTATGTGGAATGAAATATCAATTTGAAGTAAGGAATCCCTTAGGTAACCTATTTCTTACATACAAATCCTTTAGTTAAAGTCACCTAAGGAGCAGACTTAACAAAGTACTACTTGTATGCCTGGATAAGCAATGCTTATTTGATTATGAATACTTGTAAAAAATGTAGCACATATTTTGTGACTGTGAATGTATATTAAGCAGTACTTATTTGAAGTAATACTTCATGAAGCATTCATTACTTGACGCGGTCACAAAAAGCAATGCTTATTTCTAGCACTACGCATTGAAAACTGTACTTAAGCACTGATATAGGCCCTAAGTAACACTTATTTCAAGTACCACATATGTCACCACTATGAATTCCAGTTTTAGAATAACCAACGTGTGCAGTTTTTACGTGTATCTAAACTGGAATTACTGTGGCCATTTTTCGGGGTTACTTTGGCCACTCAAAATGTTAGTTGTCGAGTCTTCTGGTAACAAGTAGATAAATGAGGCCGAGTTAAAAAAAATATTCCTTTGATACAGCTAGGTATCGTTCGAAACTTTCCTCACTAAAAAATATAAATACAAAAATGTTGAGCGGGCAAAGTTACCCCACCAGGTCAAAATACACGGCAAGGTCAGCGAGCTATACTGGAATAGAATATTCAGGTGTTCAATACTCACCGCTTCTCGACCACAGTTCCCGATAGGGACTGTTCTCGCTCCCCACTCTCCGAGATTAAAGAATTTGTTCAGTTATCTGCAGCGCTGTTATCATTATCTACACTCTGTCCTGATACTGTTGCCACACATTTTAATATCGATGGTTTGTTGTTCTGTACCTGTGGCCAGGTTTCTGTAAACTCTAGCTACACGAAATGGCGTTTCTTGAACAGGGATATTTGTTTCAAAATAAGCCTTCTATGCACAGTTTCTTGCTCTGCAAAATTAAAATTGGGATAAGATGTTTCGTTTTGTGGTGCGATGTATGGTAATGGCGTTTAAGGACTTTACAATTTACATAAGTCAATCTTATCTGCAGTTTGTGAAAATGTAACTTAGATATTTTTTTTGTAGCGCGGTGTCCTTAATTTTCATTATACATGTCCCCTTAAGGGTACGCCCTAGATAGGTTGCGTTTGTGTGTGTGAGGCAGGAGCGGTAAGGTTTCCGTTGACAGGCTTATGTAATGCGTAGAGACATGCAAATTTCAATTTCGTGTTATCATTTGATAGCAGACTAAACTTCACTTTACTGTACCTAACAGATCATAATCTACGATTCAATTGGCCACGAACTTTTATGTGTTGCCATGTACGTGTTTTACGTCTTGACAGAGATTGGTCTCTCTCCACGGCAAGTTACGTCAATATCGGCCAGCGGGAGATGTCGAACGAGCTTATAGTCATATGGAGTCTAGTCAGCTCTCAAAAAATAAATAACGCGAATTTTGCATGTCTCTAGTAATGCACTATCGCCTCTCCGCGCAAGCCTCACAGACTACGTGCAGTGCTTTACTATTATCCCTTTTCCTATCGGTCTTTAAGCTGTGACCACGTTATTTTATCTGTGGCCACCATAGTTCAAAGTACAACATTTGTTTCTATAGTTGTGTTTTTCGAATCAGGTTGTTTATTTTCATAGATACGGTAGTTTGAAAACCCCATTTTTGGCCATTTTGAGGGGCCCTAAAATGATGTTTCTAATAAACGTGCCGAATTTTTGACATTGTAGCTACATAGTTTGAAGTGTGTGATTCGTTGATATACAAATATAATGCGTGTTAAGTAGTTCGTCAAATAATAATAGTCGCAACTCGCTGCAACGCATTTCAAGAGCAGGTAGGGTGGTAGGTACCTTAGGGTTAAATTTCCCCATAATAATTTTGAATGCTACCACCACGAGGCAGCACTAAAATGTTCTGATTTCATTTCCTGACTGTCTCTATAATGGGTGGAAAACCTTTCAATCTGAAAACTGAATGTTGTGTTGTTTCAACAAATAAATTTTAATAATTATGCGATTAAGGGCGTGGTCTACCGCAATTTTCATCATCATTTTTATATTTTTTATTTGTACCATATTTTTTTTTATTTTAGACACAAAATGTGACTAAATTTAGCACTTATGGTTTTTTTATCTCTCATAGTTTTCACGTAATGGCTTGTTAAAAGTCATATTTTGCATCTTTCCGTTTTAACGACTACACTAAAACCAACTGATTTATCAAACTAAAAAAAAAAAAAATCACAGTGGATAAAGACATTGCAGGCTACTGTGTCTTGCTCACAAAAATATTTGTATTTAAAAAACATTATTGAATTTTTAGATTTTTTTTCAGTTTCAGCATTTTTTTAAATACAAATAATTTTTATTCTTTATTTGTATGAGCTTGACATTGTAGCCTTCATTGTCTTTATCCGCTGTGATTTTTTTGAGTTTGGTGTATCAGTTGGTTTTAGTGTAGTCCTTAAAACGGAAACATGTAAAATATGACTTTAACAAGCCATTGCGTGAAAACTATGAGAGATAACAAATTTTCATAAAAGCCAAATTTAGTAACATTTTGTGTCTAAAATAAGAAAAATATCTGGTACAAATAAAAAATAAAAAAATTCTGATGAAAATTGCGGTAGCCGCGACCTTAAGCGAAAAGTTGAGACTGATTATATTTTAACTCGTAAAATAAAAGTATTTTTAAAATTATAAGCTCATAGGACAATAGCCCAGAACCAGCGGAGTATAATATGACGTATAAAGTACAAACAACTATTATAAAACGAGCCGAAAGAGAAATTTAGTAAAGAAATGTTATCGGTGGTGAGTGAAGGGGGTAGGAAGGAAAGACATGTGCGTCACATTTGAAAACCAGGAGTGTTGACGAGGTTTGCAAATTGTCTAGTAAACTGTTCCATATTCGGGCAACAGAAATGGTTAACGACCTCGAGAAAGAATTTAATTCTAGGGTAATAATGGATAATCTTCGAAGTAAAAAGGCAAAGAGAGGCACGGATAAAGTAAATAAAAGGTAGGAAATGTCAGCTGATGTGATGTTAGATCGCGTGCTGAAGTGGTGATTAGTGCCCTTAATGTTCTACTCTGCCTGTCATGACGTTATGACCCGAGGGGGAGGGGTAACATCTGAAGAACATATCATTATTTTAGGCAGGATTTGGCTGTAAAGTAAACTTTTGCCATTTAGATGAAGGCGGTTTAATTTTTCTAAATATTAGGTTACAAGTTCTCGTGGTTTAAGGCCTTACACTAAGCAAACCCAGGTATTTTGTATGCACTGTAGTTTTGCTGGTGAGATTTCATTTAAGTCGGCACACACCACACCACAGTAATCGAGCGCAGGAAACAAGTTGATATAGCGGATGAGTCATAGGGAGGAGTGCTTTAATTTTGTACAGTGATAGTTTATAAAAGTAGGTCGAAAATGTGTCTTCCATTGGTTCGTAAAGTGAATATAAAGGAGTAATGCTATCCTGAAAACCAACTTTAACAAATTTTCTTAAAATAAAAATTTAAAGAAACTAGTATTTTTTTTTTTTTTTATTGTTTAGGCACTAGTCAAAGTATCGTGTTTCTATATAAAGTAGTTATTAATCGTATATTTCAAGAAATGGAATTTCGTACTCCTACTTACTCATATTCTCTTCAAGGACAAACTGGAAACACATATTCGACTTTCTTTTTCATAAGCTATCGCCATGAAAATATTAATGCGCCATGTCCGAACTTAACTTGTTCATCTGAATAAATAACACCACAGATATGTATAGTTTAATAGGCTATGTCATCCACCTGTTGCAATAGTATATCATTCGTGCATTCGTAATGCCGCGCGTGTTGTAGCTAAATTACTGACATAGGCGTTTGACAGTACAAGTAACATTTTAACGCCTTTTTAATTTTTATTTTTAAATAATTAAATTTATGTATTTATTAATTTTTCCCTTTAAAGCAATTTTTTTTGTTCACGCCTGTCTGTATGTCGTCATAACTTTGCACTTTTCAGCGATTAGTCCCTTTATTAACTTAATTTTTGATTTCTATATGTAATATGTAGAGCCGCGATTTTATGGCGAAAAGTTTTGCAAAATTTGGTTTCGATGCGTCATGTGCACACCTGCAGCTCTGCCACATCGTCTGTGGTTGGATGATTTTACTCTCACTGGCCTTGGCAAATTATAGACGTACAGAGTCACAACAATCTTATTCTGATTGGTGCAGTCAAATGAGAAACGTGTCTGAACAAAGACACGCTGCCAATAACCTTGAAACAGAACTGTCGATGTGCACGTGAGTCACTGAAACAAAGTGGGGCAAAAATCTTTTCGCGACAAAATCATGGCCCTAGTAATATGGTTTGGCTTGAAGTTGTAACCGTCTCGAATGACCTCGCTGTCGACGAGACGTAAAGCCCACTAACCTTGAAGTCCTATCAACTTGTTTTTTCAGTATTTGTCTTGCAATGTTTTTAAATTTAAATCTTTTGTTTGTTTTTTTTAACTTCATTTCTCAAAAACAGTAAAATAAGTTCGCTACAAAAAGAACTCGTAGTAGACAATAAAATTTAAAAAAAAATGTTTCAGGTAGTTGACAAATGGCCTGCACAATTATGTAATGCTTTGAATTTTTTTTTTGAAGACTCGTAATAAAGTGTGTCACACTTTGACGATGTGGGCAGAATTATGTATGTACCTAGCGGCCGGACACATTTCAGACGCCAGTAAAATCCTTTCAAGGAATGCGTTGACAGTCCGGCTGAAAGCCACGATCAAACACGATCCTAAAATATGTTATTCTTCCGAAAATAATTGAGCCGAAAATTACAAGATCATCACCTAATCGAGATCCCACTGCAGAAAATGTCACAGTTTAGTTGTAATTTTTTTAAAAGAAAATTTTCTAATTTTGTGCTTTTGCAATTATAAATTACACACTAGTGCACAAGCACGCGCACGCGCGCACACACACACATATATACACACACACATACATACCGAAATTCCACAAATATTTAGTTCCGGAAATGTCGTATAGTTGTCCAAATAACTTGTTGATCAAGCCAGCAGAGGAAAAGAATAGTGTGGCATCTATTGGTTTTGTAAAGACATTATGAGCTACAGTGGACATGGCAAAAATAATTAGACAAGAAGAAAAAATCTTTCTGGTGATAAAGTAGTTAATATTAATTTTTATATTTGTGAAACGTAAATAACGAAGTGTTTTTGTGGCACGATGCTAACAGCCGTCCGGCATCACAGCTAATCGTAGCCTGACAGTTTGTCGAGAGTTTTAGAGTAAACTAGCAGTCCCCCGCGGCTTTGCTCGCGAGTATTATTCGTAACTGATAATATTTACTTTAATTTAAAAACCTCTTTGTACACAAGATTGGTACTGCAGTCATCAAGTGTTAGAATGTCCAAGCGGCTAGTTAAACTAATTCTGCAGCAGGATAAGTAGCTATAACTGTCCACGCGAAAAGCAGTCTTAAGTTTGTCCC
>PNEQ01069441.1:0-15274 GCA_003012365.1 Medauroidea extradentata | reverse complement strand
AATTAGGAGTGGAATGAGGGAGCAGGAAAAAATTAGGAGTGGAATGAGAGAGTAGGAGAAAATGAAAATCCAAGATGGTGGCCGGAAATAAGACACATAAGATGGCTGCATACAGCAGATGATTGGGTGGAATGATGGAGTGTGCGTGTAATGGTAATGTAGAGGCGAAATACAGAGTAAAGATGAAATGATTAAATATATGTCAAATAATAGTGTAGATGCGAAACGACCAAGTAGAGGTGTGATGATAGAGCAGGAAGACTATCGGAATGACAGAGCAAGAGAAAGATACAGGTCATGGCCGATTCCTCATGGAAGGATAGTACTGCATAGCCGAGAAGATGGAATGATAGAGCAGGAAGACTAATAGAATGCCAGAGCATAAAAAATCCGAGGTGGCTGCCACGAATCCCTAAATCCACAGCCTGCTGTCTCCCTACATTTTGATAGCAAAAAACCATACTTTTTCTAGGAAAACCTATAAAACTGCTCAGTTAGGCTGTTGATTATGCAGAATTGCTGAAAATTGAGAATTCATTAGCCTAATTGATCAATAGCGCGATTTTAAGTATTTTTTAAATTTCCAGGAAAGTGTTGAGGGAAATTCGGGAAATTTTAAGGGAAAAACGGGAAATTTTGAGGGAAAAGCGGGAAATTTTTAGTACTTTTGAGGGAAAAAGGGAAATTTTGAGAGGAAAACGGGAAAATGACGTCATCCAAGATGGCTGCCGTGGCACCGCAGCCTCCAGCCTCTTGTCCTCGGAGTCCCATAACCCATCTACTTAGGAAATATATTTGAAATGACGTATGGTGGATGCTTCAGTATGCAACCCAAGAATTAATCCTAAACCACATATAATCAACTGGCCAGCATCTCCTTACTAATGTTTCAATCACAACTAGAATTAGTTAGACATTCACCAAGAAAGTTTATGAAATGCTGCTTGTTTGTTTTGCTTCTGAGAAAGGTTTTCGCTCATGGAAATACTATCACTTCTTCTGAAAACACAATGGCTGCATCTTCTTTTCACCATAATCGTTTTAAGTGTCTAATATTTTATATTGTACTGATATGAAACTATCACATACTTTACACACAACTACACCATCATTGGAGTTTCTATTCATGTGTAGGGTATGTCAGAAATCTGTTTAAATTATTCTCCCCTGTGTTATAGGAAGCGGTATATCAGTAAATCATCATTGATTACATATTTACTCACGTGGAGATAGCGAAATGGCCAGTAGGTCATTGCTAGGTGTAACAGAATGTTCTATTTGGTAGGTAAGGATGTTAGGAAGGGACTATAAATTATACTTAATGGTGTCTGTAGTTGTTTGTCGATGCATACCCGATATTTTCACAGCAAGGAACTCACCAGTCATCTAATGCAAAGGGTGCATTCGTTTGAATAATTTATTACGGAAGTCAAGCAAGTACGGCTGGCTCATTGCTGGCAAATTTTTGTAGTTGAAATCAACGTGTTTTGAGGTGTTGTAGGCTTCCTTGTTGCTAGCGACTTTCGATATATCATCAACAGTTATCAATTTTCACAATGATTTATTCTGCATACACAAAAGAACGAAATAGGTTTGGCTGTGTGGGAATTGTAACGATATGAGCCTTCTGACACAACTGAAGGCGGCAATAAATGAAGGAAAAAATATGGATACCTCAACGAATGCAAACAGGAGAGACTGCAGATTTGTGCCATCTTAAAGACATTGCCAAACAATGACATCAACATTTATCACATATGTTCTAAAAGGAACTAAACTTGATTGTGCATTATTGTATAAGCTAATATAAACGATCATGAACAAAATTAATGCATGCAGAACGTACATTTTATATCCACTGATTTATGAGATAGTTACATTTTTCACCAAAGTGATCGAAAATCCCCTTCATCTTGAATTTAACTCTTAATATATTTTCTCCGCTACAGGTTTCGTTAATATTTACAACTGTCTTGTTTACTGGCATTGTCTCAGCGCCGTTCACGTCTAAGTAAGTCAGCTTACCATTAAAACGTGTGCCTGGAAAGGCCCTGTTACTACGAGCAACTCCCATTGTTGTGACGCGGAAAATGCCGCATCCTCTACAGCCCATCTTATGCACTGCGCTCCCTCACTACTGCCCACGAGTGGAAGAAACACCGGCTGGTAGCAATAGCAAATATCGGAACACGTCCGTTGGTGCCATTGCGAGAGGTCACGGCGTCCCGACGCCACCGACAGTACGGCTCATTGTGTTTTTGTGTGTATCGGTGAATTATAAATGACATTAACTGGTCCCAAAACAGTCCCATTTTGTATCCCTGAGTAATAAAGCCTTGTGTGTATGTAACATGTCACGAGTGATACAAGCCATTTACTTCGAAGTGGGTTAGTGAATGACTATAGGAATGTAGTACCGTAGCGAGGTCTTACATTGTTTGCAACATGGAATGCTCCTGTATATTGTTCCATATGAAGCAGCTGCAACCGACCCACAGAACCCCATCAGCAACAACTGCGACATGTTCCAGTGGGCAGCATTCGATTGCACCACCACAGTGTGCGAGAACTGTGGGCTGTGTAACCAGACACGAGCAACTCAACATTCCCGTTCACCACAGTATGAGTGTGCACTACATCAGTACAGTCTCTGACATTTGAACTTACAGCTAATCGGATGTGTCAACGTAAAATGTGTGGCAAAATTATGTGCGCACTCAAAGAACAAGGCATCATTCAGTGTACGGGATGCCCGGCCAAATTTCACCAGAGCTGTTGGTCCGCCACAGAGGCAGGTATGGGTGATTAGGAATAAAGTGATCACTCAAAAATGCCCTGATTAATTTCTATTTTCCGCCAGTTTATAACTTTCCGCTGCAGGTAAACATAACCATCGCTACATGTTTTCATTGACATAGGCTTGTACAATGTTTACATTTATATTACACTGCTCCGATAAATATGATATATATAATATCTACTCAATAAATGAACGGGCGCTGTATATATGTTATACTCAATAGTAATCTTCGTTATAAATACCTGCGAGTTAACGATTTATAACACTGTTTTCTCTGCATCGACTCTAAATGGTTACGACACATACTGTTGTCGTTACTTATCTCGTAAATGCATGTGTAGTATATTAATTTGTAATTCAAAACCGCCACTATAAACACACGCGACACTCGCAATTCAAGAATTCAACCGTTCAGCATACTGCCATGATAAACGACGATGACGCAATTAACAAATACAATAAATAACGTATTATCTTAATTTGTGAAAAGAAAAAAAATTAATGGCTATTTCTAATTCCATTAGCTCAGACTGGCGATTGCAAAACATGACAGATTACAGATTACTAATGACTTCACATCATTTAGAAGTGGTATTCATAAACAGTTACTTCTATTACTTTTGAATGTGTTCATCAGAAACCCACATTTATTACACAATAGACAAATACACTCATGACTCAACTCGCTTTGAAGCGAGCGAAGCGGCGAAAACCTAACTCTGGTGCTATCTGTCGGTGTAATTTTGAACTACATCTGTGGCGCGAGCGTTAGCTGCAATGTGTCAACGACAGTTTTAAATACAGCGGGCGGTTGCATCACTTTGTGGTGTCGCTAATCAAGTCAAATCATAAATAAATATTTTAAAGTATATGGTATACAGAGAGGTCGATTGCATTTGATGTTCTTTCACTAATGCTATATTCAAATAACAAAATACACTGAACTAAATGCAATGATTCGCTACCAATTATACAGACAATAATGTAACTATTGTTAATGTTGACTAATATCCAGTAACGGCTAGTGATTTTTCTTCAAAGGTTAAATCTTTAGTGCTGACTTTATTCCGAATGACCTGTAGGTCACTCGCAGTACATTTTCTATGGTACAGATGTGAACAAATTATGGGACACCGTACACAAGTGCCACCTGTGATGAACCTTACAAGCATGAACAACTACGCACCACCAGAAATTGATATATCCAACTGCCGACCACTCCACAGACGCATAAATAAACCCACCCCACTAAAAATGCAAACACTGCGAGCAGGTTAAATACTTGGAGTGCCCATGACAAAGGATGCGCAGACAGTCGTGGGATCCGGTTTCCTGTGTTTTAGCCCAACACTTCACCACGGGAGTTATCTAAACTAGCAAGGAATAATATGGCACCCGAAGTACCTGTGATAACGCCACACACCACATTGACAATTTTCCCGAGTATAACAGTGCCACCAACCGTCACTAGCATGCCTAGTTTCAGTGTCATGCGGGAGTAAACAACACAGAACCAGCATGATGAGACATGGGATGTCTCGGTAGAAATTCCCTTTTCATTTTACGATGTAGGTATTACAAAGAGTTATGTGCATCATGACAAGCACATAGCCTCCTAGCTTTGGACTCACAAGATGACGAGACGCATATATGTCATGCAAATACCACATGGTGAGGAAATACGAGCCTCTTCACACCGACCTGCAGGTACTGCGTGTCCTTAGCACTGCTACTACAGAGTCCTCCTAAGGAGTTCATGAAAACAACCGCAATGCTCGGATGGGACATGCTCCATCCGACAGTACCGCAGCACTGAAACCAGACAGCTCACAGCCGCTCAGCAACGCTGCAACAGGCACAAGCCATGCCAATGTCAGGTGATCATTGTCGATGGTTCCTTAGGAACACCAGATATTAAGAGTGATTTTTACCAAACAGAGGTTCATGTCTCTCGTGCAACCAATGAAAACAAAGCCAAATGCCGATTAGATTATAGCCAACCCCCAGATCTCCGTGCCGATTTTGTGAGAGCTGCCAGATGCTCTGGTACAAGCACTGCCCTAACGCTCTGCAGAAGAGAAAAGTGTTAGTAACTCTGGCAATAACCAGTTGAGAAACGACAAGTAAGGGTCACAGTACCTGACGTCACTGTCCACCCCTGGTACCGATAGAAACAAACCTGAGCAGTCTCCTCAACATGAAATCTTAAACGAAATTTATATTATGCCCCACCGTACTCTAAAAATGCTTGTCAGTATAAACAATCTCTGTTGATATACCCTCCTAGATACAGCGGCCTCGTACAATTTTATTCGGTTAAATTATGATTCCAAAGAAATTACACCAGTCAACTACAATATTCAGTTAGCTACTAAAAATGCGACGTGTCGGACACTAGGACTGACCACTACCACTGCGCATATTTGTAAGTCTGAGACTATCATGTCAGCCTTGGTATGCTGAAGGAAGATGCTATACTGGGCCTTCCTTGGCTTATGGAACAGAACACGGTAGTATAGCCTGGAGCTAATTTCGGCATTACAGAACGCAGAAACGCAAACAGTACAGAGGCAAAATCAGATATTCATGCACACGAGGTTAAGTAGTGTGATTTTTCCAATAAAGTGCCACCAGTTAAGCAGGCGTCTTTCCAGCGATTGCTAAATGAGATGCGAAAGGTATTTGCTGGCAACGATATAATGAAGCACAGTGCGATAACCGATCACAGAATTGAACTAAATACCACTCAAGCAATTCACACATCCCCTAGGAGGTATCTGCCACACCAGCTAAATTCAAAGTTCAACAATTCCAGGAAGTGTTTGCTGATGGAGTGATGCAGCCAGATAACAGTCGGTACTGTTCTACCATGACATTAGCACCTAAGAAGACACTTTCTGTGTAGAGCTATGCTGCATAAACATAGCTACCAAATGCTTAGCAACACCATTCATCAGTGTAAAGAGCACTCTAACCACCATAGGCAACGCGAAAATTTTCTCTTCCTGGACCTATGCAGTGACTATTAGCAGGCGCCAGTATGCTAGGATTACTGGGAGAAAACTGTGGTCACAGCCCCTATAGCAGCGGGTACCATCTTTGTGCTGTGCCATTATTGGTTCCAGGGAGCCCCTGCTACACTGCAAACTTTGATGGTACAGGATGTTAAGTGGCCTAACTGACAGATTTATGCTGTCATACATGGACAATGTGTTAAAATGGTCTGATACCTGGGAACATCACCTGAGCCACTTATTTTTGACCCTTGAATGTTAGCAATCAATAGGTTGACCTGTGCAGTGCTGAAGCGTCATATCGACAAGAGCAGCATTGAGTTTCTTGGGTATGTTGTTAGCGAAAAGAGAATCGAACCCAACGTCGATCATCTGCGGCTAGTACACGAGTGTCGCCCACTAGCCGTCCATAAGTAACTCGGGAAGTTTTTAAGACTAGTACATTGTCTGTGTGTACACATCAAAGAGTTCAAGCTCATAATAGCATCACTCCCCAAACTATCACCACAGAAACGGTACCCCTGGCCATGGAGTTGGACCAAGAGTTTCGAGATGTCAAGGCAAAATTCACACAGCACGAGAACATGGCACACTACTTATGTCGATGCACACTGTATCTCCAGACAGACGCGAGTCAAAAAGGGATCTGTGGGTGCTACACCAGTACAGAGACCATGGACGAAAATTCATTATTGACTAATCGATTGCAAAGTTCTGCCCGACGGAAAAGAGATACCATGTAAATGAGGAGGATTGTTTGATCATTGCATGGGTAGTAAATAGGTACTGTGCTTACCTAAAATACCAGCCCTTTATATTACGCACAAATAATGGCTGTTTGGTCTCGTTACAATCAATGTCTGTGTAGCATAGCAATCTGGCTAGGTGGTCTATATCACTGCAGGAATACAACTACAAGGTAAAACACATCGAAGGTAACGAAAACCAGCTTGCTGACACAATGACACGAACCCTGTGCCAACAACAACAGCCACGCCTACGCGACAGACTTTTCGAGTCGGTAGCCCTAGACATCATACGATCATACCCCTGTACAACAACAGGAAAGCATTTCATCTTCACTGTGATCCATATGTTTTCAAGATGGATAGAGCTTACACAGTACCCAGCACATGTATAGAAACATTCGTGCGGACATAACAAAGAATTATGTGCCCCCTGGAGCTACCCAAAAATCCTTCTAATTGATAACAGGTTACAAATCTTGGGGCCAAATGGCGCGATGCCTGTGAGAAGTGGGGCTACAACATCACACCACTGTTGTACATCACACTTGCACCAACCAGTAAGAGCGACGCGATCAGGATGTGAATATGCAACTGTGTGTATACATGGAAAGCAAACATGAGAGACAGACTGAACTGCCCACTTCCCTCTTTGTCCTCCATTGCTGGGTAATGCCGCCACTATCCAGACACTGGAGGCCACCCTGCTAGGCTGCAATTTTAAACTGCCAGGCAAATACCACGGCCAATTGACAAATGTCAAGAACGAGCCAGGGAATGATGAAGAGCAAGCAGAGTGAAGGGAAGCTATGCACGAGGAAACGAAGATTTAATCAGCTGTACTACACACAGCAATGGCTCAATTCCGCAGAGAGAGCATCTGCCCGCCTACAGCCCAGACAGCGAGTGTTTGACATGACACACACTCTGTCAACAGGCAACAAGAAGTTCTGTACCTGATTTGTTACCAAGTGGAGCAGGACACACAAAATTATCCAAACCTGCGAAAACACTATATATCTTATAAAACATAGAAACAGGTCGATGGCAAAAGTCCACGAGGACGACCTATGCCTCGTACGAGGAGGTGAAGACGCCAAGACGCCATGTATCACGATGCCTCGTATGCAGAGACCTCAGAGAAAGAAGCTACTGGACACACCACATGCAGGTGAGACAACCTCTACCAGGGTCCATCAGGTGACTCTTCACAGCAACCACACTGCGACCACTGACAGTGGTTCACTATCACCAGGATATGCCCACCACCCATAGCAACGTTGGGTCACTATAGTGACTACTACTCTGAAGTTACAGCATTAGGAAGCAAACCCAAAGCCATGTTCGCATGCACCCGAAGCCTGATTCCGGGAATCCGCCTGACAAACTTACATGTGAAACGGGCGACACTTGGACGGCAAGCCTGCACCCGATGGATGCCTAGCATGACATGCTGCCCATCCCTACCAGCTTTGGCACGGACCTTGCTTCGCGGCCGCCATCTCAGCAGCTCAGAGTTGCTGCTGACATCAGAGCTACACGACCAAACTGGGGAAGCCTCTCACCTCTCTGCCACTCCATGCACCTGCTTCACGAGGTGCCCTCGGGGTGCTCCACCTGCTTCAAAACACCTGCCGACCTTATATATGACATAGACAGCGAGACAACCTATCCGGCTCCAGCAGGGGCGTGCCAGCTTCTACGGATCCGAGAAAACAGCGGAGCAACTCCGCTGCAGGTAGGTAGACAATGGTGTGAATCGCAACAGGAGTGGCTCGACGGGCACCTTGGCACTGCCTCTCCACCATCGCTGCTTACGTCAGTTGTAATAACGTTTACATAAACAGGGTGTTTTAGAAATATTCTTACAAACTTCGAAGGCGAGTTCTTTACACCAAAACAAGAAAAACGGTCCATATATACATAGGTCCGGAAAGCCTTAGTTTTTTAATTATTAACGAAAGTTCAGTGAGCATATAATACTGTAGCGAGTGCTAAACATGTTTGCAATGTGGAATGCTCCTGTAAATGGGTTTTTAACCTACAAGTAGTGTAAGAACACCCGTCCTCATAGTTAGCCACATGGACTCGCCCAACTGTGGCTCATGCACTGGAAAACATTTTAAAATCTAATTTAAACTTATTTTGCTATTCAAATTTTCTGAGGGTTTCGTGTCTTACAAAGTGCTTTAAAATGTAAATTGGAATTATTTTAATATTATGTACTGCCAACAATATGTTACAAGCAAACTTTAAATTATCCATAAACATATAAAAATCTCATAAACATTCCTCCTTTTGTATTTGAAGGCATTATTCAGCAAGGTTAAGTGTCAATTTCTAGTGTCCGGCATTTTCCTCCTTTTAGACTTTTTGTGATTTACGAGGTTTTGGTGCGGCCAGCTAGGCATGCCATACCGACCTTGCCGATGCTTCGTCGGTTCGCATCAAGCGACATGTAAGGGAAGCACGGCAGAGACCTCTTTGGAATCCTCACCAAATTTTGTCTTACCACGCAGCATGCAATAGTCTTTTTTATTACTGGAACATTTTAAGTAATTTTAACTTATGTTGCCGGGTTTGCCTCAAATCCCTGCCAGCTCACATCATGCCTAGATATGTAATTCATATTTAATTTATTTTCATGTAATCAGACTTTTGTTTGCCGCGGTGCCTATCGGACAGACCCAGGTCTGAGCCCACTTATGCCACCGTATAAGTTTTGCATTGACTGTGGAATGTACAGTGTCTTATGCCAATGTAATTATATTACTATTTACTTGAGAGTGTTGTTGTCTTGCTGCTTCTTGGTCATAATGTTGCTGGTCTAAGACCCTTAACCTCGTGGTCTTACTGGGTGTCCAATTGCCCGAAATCCCTGGCTAGTGCTTATCAAGTGTGATGGGCGAGGGGAGAGCCCAAATACTTTCTGAGGTAAGTATGTTCGTGGCAATGAGTGGGGAGAGTATGGAAGCGCCACGGTCGTCTCTCGTACTCCCGCGAATTTCGAATAATGATCTGCCGAGTGCCAATTCTTCATCTAATTGGGTGGCTCCTAGTCGGAATTCAGTCACTAGATTATTCTCTCTCTCACTCACACACTCACACACACTTCGCCACTTCTGTTCACATCAGTTTAATCATGTTTACGTATACAGGATATTTCAGATGTATTTTTACAAACTTGGAGGGCATGTCCCTTACACTAAAACTCGAAAAATTATCCCTTTAAAATAGGTCCAGAAATCCTTAGTTTTTGAGTTATTAATTAAAGTACTGTTCAGTGTGTCACAAGATAACCAGTAATAAAATTTTGTTGTTATATTATTGATTTTATGTTATGGATACACGTATGCTGGTGCCCTCATTTGTATCCTATATGGTAGATATGGGAGAATTTGACAAGGTGTGACAGTGCATGATCTGACGTGCACATGTGTGTAGGGAAACAAGAGAATGTCATTTCGAAAATTTACTGTGAGTTGTTTCTAAGACAGTTTCACCTATGCTAATATCAGAAACTCGCAGTAAATGTTCAAAATTACATCCTCTGGCTTCCTCAGACACACGCACACGTCGGATCGTACGTACACTGTCGAGCCCTGACAAATACTTCCACGTCCGCCATAAAGGATACAAATGAGGGCATCAGCATACTTGTTTCCATAACACAGTTGAATCTAACAACAATAATCTCACTACCAGTTACCTTGTAACACATTGAACAGAACTTCCATTAATAACGCAAAAACTACGGATTTGTGAACCTGTGTTTATATGGACTTTTTTTTCTAGCTTTGATGTAAGGAACCCGCCCTTTAAGAATGTAAAAGTATTTCTGAAACGTCCTGAGTATTGTTGGAAAGGAAACAAACAATTGATACACTCGACATTCATCTATAAAGCATTAAGATCTATATAAACAAGGAAAACCTTTTTCAGCGAAACAAGCAAGTTATGTAATAAGCAAGGCATTTTCTTGGGAGCATGTTGGTCACCATGTCTAGAGTTACATTAAAACTAAACCTAACGATATTTATCCTTATTTAAACCACTTCTTGCTTATAAGAAAACCAACATGTAGGAGTCATGTAAGCTCGATACATTGTGTATCACTTGTAATGGGTTCGATATGATATTGTTTCACAACAGTTTTATTACGTGTATAACAAATTTCGTGTTTTTTTATTTATTAGCGGTATTCTCATTATATTCACAGGAAATTAGTGTGTCTTTTGTCTTTTTTTCTGCAGCATGTTCTCACCTCAGAGCGACAGAGTACTATGCTGAGGCGATAAAGGGTGTTGTACCTTTCGTCGCCACCCAGTGCTCTGACCATCAGAGATTCAAGTCAGGGAAGTGTTTGTTGAACCGCAGGACAATATTCAACCATCAAACTCCAGTCAGGTACCAGCCACTGATATAGTTTACAGTACAGGTTCTTGTATCTTCGCTGCGAAGGAAACAGCATTTGAGGTTAAATTTACGTCCTGCATTTAAGGACCGTAGACATAAACGACGTCTGGCGGACAACCAACTTTCCTCCATGCGAAACTGAGGTTTTTGTTAGTTGTAGACCTCTTTTGGAGGACAGTTGGCCACCGACAGACAATTGTTCTCCGTCGTTATGCTGGATAAGGTAAAGAGGTCTTCTGGCAGACACCCAGCCGCCAAGTGCGGGTAAAATGAAAATGGCGACATTTTGGGGGGTGTTACGCAGCTCATAAAAATAAAATCTGTATTTTTACAATGAAAATGGGCGAGCGGGACAAGAGAAACTAACAAAATAACGTATAAGATACCTGGCAAAGGTATTTTTATTTGTTTTCCTAGTGTGAATTTCAAAGTTGGTAGCTCGGCATTGTTTGTAAACAAGGTAGTACGCCGAGCAACAGATGAATCGAAGGATTGTCTGTGTGTGCTATTAAAATACTGTATATTTTAAGGAATGGCAACTTTCAAGATTGTAACTATTTTGAGATTCCATTATATACGATTCACTGTCTAATTAAACGACCACAATACAATTGTGTTTCCTGCTACCATAAGGCCTTTGCGAATTGCTGGTCTAGGAATTGTTATGCTTTTAAATTACACAAACGGAAATATACAAGGCTTTAGAATGTTGTGAATAATTTGATGAATCACATGAAAGTGAAACTCAAGTATAAACTTTAACAATCAAAATATAATTCAAATATTTTGTTTTGTTAACTGTAGGGTCCCTCAACTTGCTTTACAGTAGTATGCTCTTTTGTGTGTATTTTATAATCCTTGTAGATAGGCGCTGCTTATTAAAAGGGTACGATTTTACTTATGTGAATTACACACTTGCAAATGTAGCCTACCTGGAGCTGTTGTTATGTTGGAGGCTCAGAAAATAGGAGCATAAGAGCGACACTGACACACTCGAATGATGCCCCATTGCTCCTAAGTGCAAGACGTACTGTTTCCGTTGTTCCATTGAAACTACGAGACTAAACAGTGATCAAATAATTATATAGATGAACACTCTGTACCAAGCTGTACTAAAGTAGAATGTGAACCCTTGATTAGTTTTTCATCTACCTGAGCAGTGGAATTTGATATACACTTGTGCAAAAACACTATTTTTTAGCCATGTTTGAGACTGGGAAATGGTATTTCCAATGCATTTGCAAATTTTTAACCATTTTGTGTTTCCATAAATTTCACACGTAAGAATAATCAGTATCATTGTAACACACAGTATTGTATTTTTGTTTTGATTTCAGTGTTCGTGGAAAATATTTTCTGACGACGAATGACATTCCTCCATTTGCTCAAGGTTGACTTTTAAATAAAGGACGGAAATCTCGAGGTAACATAGAAGTCACAAAATAAATGTATTTACATGTAACAAAATAAATTGTAAAATAAAGGAAAAATTAAATTTTGTTCTTTCCGTTTATAGAGTTCTTAATTTATGAATTCAGAAATCAACCCACATGCTTCATTCAGGAGTCACATCGATACAGTAGAAAGATACGATATGGGGCATGTACAGTGAATTGGTATATTTTTTTCCATGTTAACAATTATTAAAATTAATATAAATATTCTATGTTGTCTTTCACTATTAGGGACCTAGTGTGGATATTTGTTATTAATTAGGGCTGTCGCAATGTAAAGAAAAAAAATTGTTTTAAAATACAAATTATGTTGCTTGGTCAACTCATAACAGGAGCGGATTATAACAATTGTTCAACTTTGCAACTTGGTCACATGTGTTCTTGTACCTAAATGCAAGCAGAATGTACCTGAATTGATCTCCTACACATCTCTCTTGTCTGCATGTCGCTGCAGTCGCGGCCCCCGTGGTGGCCTGGTTTCAATTTCTGGGGAAGTCGATCCTCTCACGTAGCTGTTTTCTCGAGGAACTCCCATCTCCACCGCAATGTGCATTCTGTTGTTTCTTCATCATGGGGATCGTAAAGATCTTAATGTTACTAGAAATCTCGTCTTCCATTGTAAGGCTTCATATCATATATTGTTCAGGGCTCACAGACGACTCAAGTCTGCTCTCGTGGTGTGATGCCATCCTCCCCCCCCTACAAACTCATCTTAAATTATATTTATTTATTTACTTGTGATCTCGCCATAATTTCACATTAAGCCCAGCCATGATTTTATGAACTTCGTAGACGGCAACTGTCATACTGTATCTTTGAACTTCCTGCTCAGGCCTATTGGCTCTCAACCTATGTTGCACGGAGCCCTTAGCACTACTTGTGTACTTCTCAAGATATCCGCAGCCACTCCATGAAAAATAAATACATAAACATCGAGTGAAACTAAATACTGTATCAAGAAAAAAAACAGTAGAATGAACATAAGAGATGTACATTACACAACGGTTCGATATGTCCTTAGCTTACTTTCGCACCTTTTATCAGACGGTGAAGTTTGACATTCTACTTCAACAATCTTCTAAATCTCTGTGAGAGTTTAGCGATGTAATATGACATCTAAAACAAAACAAGGTTACCTGCCTCTTTCTATAAACTGCTTTAGTAATATTGGTTAGTGGTTTAATTTCTTTTTATGTCACATATGCCTTCATTTGTTTCAAACAAAGATTCTTACGCTGAAATCAGACCATAGTTGTTCAGGGCAGTCCAGATAACTCGACTGTCCTAACACTATCTTCTGTCTGGTACTAATATGTGCATATATAATATCACAATAATTCCCGTCGCAAAGTCTCACGCGAGATACGAGCCCGAAACCTTCCACACGCCACAACACAGACTTCTATCATTCCAAACGAATGCTGCAAGGTAGATCGTAAGAATTCTTATGTGTGTACAGGCCCAAGACTAAAGAGGTTTATTTATGAATAGGATGGCAAAAAGTAAAACTTTTTAATTGTTTCTCCGTGGTCGTGCTGACTTTTCGGGAGTTCTGTAACATTTTACTGCCTACCACACCCTACATTGTATAGCTTCATAAATTCCTGAATTAAAATTTTGATATTTACGTATGCTTCATTCTTATCAAGAAGTCATATCGATATATGCACGGGTTTAAAAGATATACAGATGATTAACTGGAAACACGTTTAATTTTTTAAATGGTTTTCAAGGTCAATTTTCGAAAAAAAAATCCTAAATTTGGTTTTTAGATATTTTCGCGAGCTTCATTTTAAAACAAAAATCGTCTCCATATTTCTAATGGTTTATGAGATACGGATAATTAATTGAAAACACTGTTTTATTTTTTTACTGCTTATGTGTTGGAATTTCGAAAAATCCTAAAAACGCCTTTTATATATTTACGTAAGCATCATTCTGAAGAAAAAATATCCTCGATATCTTAAATGGTGTTAAAAGGAATCAAGGATTGGCCAAAACATATTTTTCGACTTTCCTCCTCTCCTTAGTTATCGTTTTTTGTAAAATCGAAAATTTTGGTAATGTGCATTTGTGTGGACAATATTTTGATGTTTAAAAAGAATTATAGCTTCCCAGGTTATTGAGATATCAGGGATTCTTTTCACACCCTTAATTTTCGAATTTCGAAAAATCCGTTCTTAGTGGATGCCAACGGGTTGAGGGGATGTTACTCTTTAAATTGTATGGTTCTAGGTCCAGCGGTTTGGTCTGTGGGTTGATGAGTGTGTGAGGACACTTGATTTTATGTAATAAGATAATATTTTTTTTTGTATATCGAAAATATATTAATATCAAATTTACTTAAAAAATATATATAAATTTAATTATAAAGAACAATAAGGGTAACATTTTTTTATCAATTTAGTATTTTTAAAATAATATTCAAATTGAGAGAACATATAATATGAAATTACAAGATGTTTTCATACATCATAAGTAAAATTGGACAGTACATATAAATATAACAAGCAAAAAAAATTAGCAACAGGAAGTTTCGTTCTTAGAAATTTAAAGATGGTTTTAAATATAAAGGAAATGAAAATGACCTATTGTTTTATGGTTGAGACTCTTTTATGATATGACATGATATTTGAGGGAAATCTGAGGTTTGTTCGCGTGGTCTGCCAGTCTGCCAGTTTTGTGCCAGTTCTGCTAGTTTTCTGCCAGAAGGCGTTCGTTTTACCGGAAGTGTTTTTTTGGTATGCTGTTCGGCTGGGACTAGCAGATGCCAGTTTTGCCAGAAATGACTGCCATTTCTGCCCATGCTCGGCGAGTAAGGGCAGAACTGGCAGCAATAAAAAA
>PNEQ01069440.1:16571-37027 GCA_003012365.1 Medauroidea extradentata | reverse complement strand
AAAGAAATAACATTTCAGGCCAGGACGGAATACAACTTTCAACACATCACGTGTGCTGCAAACTACATTTTTAAGCCCTTCAACACGGCCGAAAACGGCATTTTCAGACTGCCGTGCCTCACAATATTGTGGACGAATGTCTGCGAAACTAGTATAGAGCCCTGCGTTGGACTTTCCTTAAAACTTTCCACCAATAAAACGATGGGATCACCACTGAAAGTGTCAGTCAGGCGAGTGTTCTACGATACCACTGCACGCCGTTTCAGTGTCTTGCGCTAGAGGTGATACCGCGTCACAGGAGCTGGTCAACATCGCCCTTCGTGCCGTGCCTCGCTCACACAAATACACGGCCAGTAGGCGGGCGTCTTAAGCCTGTGCTACAATTGCAGTGTCCTCGATTGTCCTCGGTCCTCGTATGTCCTCGGTCCCCTGTCCTCGCTCGTATTCGAAGCACTGATTGGTCCATGTGATCAGGTGATGTCATGGTGTTTGTCCTCGCCAGTCCTCGCATGTCCCCTGTCCCTGTCCTCTAATTTTTAATTCTTGTCCTCGGTTGTCCGATCATGTCCTCTGTCCCAGCACTTGTGTAAAGAAGAAGAAGAACTTGACGTCATTAATCAGCTTGCAATATGTAAACAAACACAAAAATTGAGACTGAGTGGTGATTATAAATAAATTTATCGGTCACGTAATACTCTCTATAATAACAAATATAATAAACTAAAACAAATTCGAATCGAAATGTGGTACGAAGCATTTACTGCTATCTGGTGGTGGTTTTCTGAACGTAGCAGTTGGGACAACTCCGGAAATCGATTGTGGCAACGACATTTTCACGTTACCAGCTAGGACAGGGACATGGGACATTCGCGGACAAGGCGCATGGTATTGTAGCATAGGCTTTAAACGTACATACGCACGCATACAAGCACATAAGGTTTTGGGATTGGATTCATAACACCAAATATTCAAGACGTGTACTATAGTTGTTAATGCAAATATCTGCCGTAAACTATCGCACGTTAACTGTTTTGGAACGAAACAACTAAAGTAATTTACAGGTCATTCGGGATGAAGTGAGCGCTAAAAATTTAACCTTTGAAAAATATCACCAGCCGTTACTGCATATAATTCAACAATGACAATAGCTGCCTTACTGCTTGTAAGGTTGGCAGCGAAATTACGCAATGTGGTTCTGCGTAGTTTCCCTTTTTAAATACAGCAGTACTAAAAAAAAAATCAACCGAATTCGACGTAATTGTACTTTATACAGCTAGTGTACTATTTTTTTGATCAAACTGTATCGATTCATTCTGACTGTACAGCTTATCTTACACGGGCAAACATTAAGTGACACGTCTAGGAAAGTTAGACATTTACCGTTGTTAGCTGTTACGAGCGGAAAGATACGAATTGGCAGAAAATAGAACTTTAGCAGGGCTTTTTTTGAATATTCACTTTATCCAGAACCGCCTGTACCACAAAAAGAGGATTTATTTAAGCAATGTTAGTAAAATTTTAAAGTTTTACGTCATTACGACTCCTAATACCTGGATTCACAATCACCACTTAGCATACGTTCGTAAAAAGAAGAAAGTTGACCAATTCAGTTACGTGAGCCCGATACATGATGTAAATGCTTGCATGCACACTCAGTGCTTCAACTTCTACATGTACGATAGCTAAGCGTTAGTTGCGAATTTAGTTGAGTCTCCGAGTTCCGTATGGCCAAACTGCCACCAGCACAAATCCCATCGAGTGCACGTCGCTTATCCTGAAATCGCCTATCGAAATACAAAAACACCTTTAGGATACACTATTGTAAGTTTTATAAACGTTTATACCAGGGGAAATTACTTTAGGGCAAATTACATTATGACAAACGATTTTATAAAAAAAAATGTCTTTCAGGAGAATCCTTTTCAGGGCAAAATATTCTATGACAAAATCCTTTTTAGAATGGACCGATTTTATGAAAAAACGAGCTATAAGATAATATATATTTTCGTTTACAACAACTTTTATTTGAGAACAAATTACTTTCGGACAAACGATTTTATAAAAATATGTTTTTAGGATTGATCAATTTAGGACATGTAACTTCAGGATAAACTATTTCTTAATGAATGTATTTTTACATGTTATTTTAAGAAAAAATACTTTAGGACAAATAATTCTACACGGAAAACGTATTGTGGATGTACGCATTTGGGTCAAGCGATTTCAGGTTAAACGACTTTTGTGGAAGAGTATTTTAGGATACATATATGATTATATAGAGCAAATGATTTTAAGGCAAGATATTCGGGATTAAAAAAAACACCTTTTTGATTTGATTTAGGAGAAAACATATTAGGATCAACGATTTTAGAACAAACGTGGCTATCACTTTCCTTCATCACTGTAAGAAAATGTATGTAAGTGATTTATATCCGCAAAAAGCGTGACTTCCTGCTATGATGTCAATTTGGCTGCCTTTTCGGATAAACGAACGATGGAGTGCTGCTGTGGACTGGTAATACTATGGGAGGAAATACAAGCGTCGTTATGAATTACATTTCTAAATGACCGTCGTAGTTTGCGAAGTTATCGTTCCCGACTTTCGAAGCAAAGCCAATTTTTCTAAAACCCACACTCAAAGGAAAATACGACCGCGCATATCTCCGAAAAGCTGCCGCTTGGAATTCGTTTGAACCAAGCACGTATGTCGATGATTGGTTTGTGGAAGGGAGAGGGAGGAGGGGTTATGTTCTAAATTTTGGAAGCGGGGGTAAATATTTTGATATGTTGTAAAGAATGAGATATAATCATAATTTTACGAAATTATTGCAACGTTATATATACTCAGTATTTACTTTTACAATTTTTTATAATACATAATTTTCAATTTCTGAAAACTCGTACGACCATTATATATTTCTATGTGATGGTTTCGGAGTTCATGTGAGACTTTACCTCTTGATGCATCCTTAGTTCTGATGTACAGTGTCTAGGAGTTATGTACAAGCCTATGTGAGATATATCCCTCAAAACTCTGTGGTACTCTGTCATAGGCTGAAAGGGATGGCCCAGACTTATAACTTCCAAGCAGTTTCAAGACTATCCTGGGCGCAACCAGGAACGATCGAGATGACTTGATATTTTAACTGTAATTAATTGAATGTAACTAAATTTTATAATTTGTTACAGATCTAATTAAAACAAAGTACAGTAATTATACAACACTTATCTAGATGCCGTTCACAACTCTGTAGATAAATACTCACAGTAGTTATTTACAGTTAATCTTCCTGACATATACATTCGTGGCAGTTATCTTAAAACATTCATTTCCAGAGATCTATATATCTGTACCCGGAGCTAAAGGACACCATGTCCATTTTTTTACGAAATAGAGTTCGTACCATGTCCATGATACGCTTTTTCCACTCTATAAAGTGGTATATAGCACTATGTCGAGTAACAATATGTAGTGAAAATAGGCAGTGGGAATCAATTCCATGTCCAGTTTTGTTTTAGAGAGAGAACACTATGTAGGCATGGTTGTCTATACTTCTGAAGAATTTAGAAGTATAAAACACTATGTGGACATAGTGCTTTATTCCTCACACCAGTAGCAGCCCAACGAGATTGTAACCTCTCTGTAAATAATTTGGTGACGAGACTTTATGTTTTGTGTCGTCTGTTCGCCACCTTGAAGATCTTTGAAAGGTTTTTTTTATTACAATTGGCGTATTAGTGAGGTTCGATAAATCACTCTGTTTATGAATAAATGCATTATTATGGCCAAATAGGAAACCGATGACCACAATTCGTAAATAAAGCTAACAAATGAACTATGATAAACAAGACTCTAATTTCTAACTGCTTTGTTTTATCTGTACATTGTCCCACGAACAATGTTATTTTACAAGCGATTTGTGTAAAGCGTGTGGCGAAATGGACCTCGTGGGAGGAAAATTGTAAATTTGGTTCTGTCAACCAATTAATGTTCTACAACCAGCAAAGGTAAGATTTTCAAATCAGTGTTTAGAATCATAACCTGTTAACTGTGTAATCAAGATCCATTATCCAGAATATGTGAGTGCTAAGCGTATTTATTCATAATAAATACAATAATTTATTGTGATATTAGGTAATTATTTGCAATGATATTTATTTTTAATATCAGATAATGCAAACAGTGAAATAAGAATTGTAAAGAAACAGACTGGAGGTGACATCGAAGATAGTTCGTTAAATGATATTGAAGTTGATGACTCAGACGTGGACAAAGAGTATGTGCCAGACAGCGATGCATGTTCCTCATGTTCCGATTATTGTATGCAATCTGCGAGCAAGGTAAGCCACAAAATTGTTTCAGGGAAGCAAAATACTAAGTGCAGTTTTGGTGGAAGATACTTGTGACGGTGAATTAAATAACTCAGCTCCCTGACACATTTATTGTACAGAGAGGAAGAAAAAGAGTGAGAAACCCACATGCAGGTGAAGAGTACATTAGTAAAAAAGGGAAAACTGTAGTTGCTTAGGTTATGAAACCACCGTGCACATGTCGTTAAAATCTTATGAGAGGTTGCCTGAAGATAAGAGATTAGAAACTTTTAAAACATACTGGGGCAAAGATAAATGTTGTAATGTAAAAAGGCAATTCATTTCATCATGTTTAAACATACGTCCTATTGAACGTTCAAGAAAAAGACAAGATATTGCCAGAAAAGCCAAAGAAACACTTTGTCTTATTACTTTACAGTAAATGGAATCAAAATAAATGTCTGTAAGGTAATGTTCTTAAACACACTTTTAATATCTAATACTGTTGTTGTAAACATACTCAAAAACCGCCAACCAGGAGGTGTTGTTAAGGTTGATGAGCGAGGGAAAAATATTCCAACCAACAAAACTCCAAATCAGACTATTGAAAATGTTATTCAGCATATCTCCTCCTTCCCATGCTATGAAAGCTATTATAGCAGAGAAAAAACGGAACAGAAATACTTGGGTCCAGAACTGAACAAAGAAAAAATGTACATCTTATAGTTGCAGTTTTGTAAAGAGAACCACATAATTGAAACATTCATCGCTAAACGATAGGTTTACTTCGATGTTTTTGATGAGCAATTTCAACTTTCCTACAAGCCTCCAGAGGTCGATACATGTGACGTTTGTGATTCGTTACAAGCCAGACTCAAAGATAACGCATGAGATCAGACAGATAAATACAGACTTGCAGCGGGTTACGAGTCGCTCCTCACCGAGTCAAAGAGAAGGTGCAATCTGAAAAGTGAATATACCAATATATCTAAAGCAACTCCAACACATAAAGTACTAACAGGTGATCTACAAAAGTGCTTGCCCACACCATTGCTGGCGAATGGCATAAGTTTTTACAAACGTAAGTTGTGGACATTGATTCATCTAACAAAAGTATTAACTGCATGATGTGGGACGAAAGTAAAGCATGGCGTGGGGGTGAGGAAATATCATCAGCTATTTTGAAATGGGCAGATAGTGTAATCCCTACATCAGACGTCAATGAAATTACTTTATGGTCTGATAATTGCTATGGCCAAAATAAAAACATTGCAATCGTGTTTCTTCTGGATAATGAAGAAGTATCCACAAATAAAATGAGTAAACCTCAAGTACCTTCTAAAAGGACACACACATATAGAGGCCGACACTATTCATACGTTAATCGAGAGACAAAGGAAGAAAATGAACAACATGACAATCCTGATCCCATGGGACTGGCAGCAGATGGTGCGTCTGTGTTGGAGTAGTTATGATCTGCATAACATGGAAGAGGACGATTTCAAGCAATTTATTTCACTTTTTTTCAGGTACAAATGCGCCATTTATTCACAGGAAAACAGGTGTTGAAAAGGAGAAGGTTCTTCTGTCAACTGGTGTTCATATTCAAGTGCGGCAAGAGAACATTGACATGCTATACCAGTTAAGTAACGGGTACCAATCTCTGAACAAAAATTCAATGACCTAATGTCACTGTTACCTTATGTGCCTAGTGTTTGTCATGCCTTTTATAAAAATCTTCCAAAAAGCAATGTCAACACCGAAAACTATCCTGAGAGTGCTGAAAGTGATTAAATGGATCACAAAAGTGTTTGATATTATTGTCGATGTTTGATACTGTAATGATTTTTTTAGCATTCCAACTAAAATGTTTGCTTTATGTCTACTAATTTACAATAATCGTTTATAAGTAGTTATGTTTGCTTATGCTTTCTTCTGTAACAGTTTCTGCTGTTATTGTCAAAATTGATACAGTCGTACTATAATTTTTGGTAGCATTCCAACTTAAAATGTTTGCCTCATGTCTGTGGTCATTGTAAATACTCGTTTGTTAGTAATAATGTTTGCTTGAAATTATGATGTACGTGGTTATTAAAACCTACTAAACAATGTTGATTACATTTAACGCCTGCATTTATGTCCAAAAAGTAATTTTAATATCCCAAGGTGTACAACAATATGTCCAAATTCATTTTTTAAACATTAACACCTCAACCCTTAATCTTGAAATAAATATTTATGTGTGGTAGAGAGTACAGTGTACATTGTGTAAAAGTTTCGTAAATGTATTGTAATTAATCGTCAAGTTATCTTAAAAAAACATTATAACAATTCTAAAAATCACTCTCATGAACAATTTCATTTTTGTGACATGGTGTCTTTTACCTCTGGGGTACAGATATATTTGCAGTAATAGTTTAACCTGTTTGTCTGTCACACACATGCAAATACACAGCACAATCACGCATCAACTGTTCAGCCACTGTACGCACTTGCCACGTTGTCACCACTTTATGTGTCTTTGCTGTCAAGGTTCCCTCTGCCACTTAATACGCAGTGGCTAAACACCACAATAGCTCTGTTGTTTAGCTACAAGGGAAAGGGGGGCTGTATTTATATCCGACCAAAACGACGCCCAGATCAATTTCAGAGCTCGGGGTGAGACTCGATGCTGCTACCGCAGGCTGAAGTTTCCCGATGTTAAGGCAACCTTCGATAATGGCCTAGGCGCGTGATCTTCAAGGACGACTTAAGACCATGCTCTTTAGTATTTTATGTTTTTGCGATAATTATCTTTAAACATAAACGCGAGCAGATATCAAAAATCTGTCTGGCAGTTTTGTTTGAAATAGTTTCTGACATTATAGCTAATTTTCTTAAATGCATGAATTGTATGGTTTATACTAATACGTAAATTAACCATAGTACTTACTGCCTTGAAAAAATCAGCCAATATAGATAAGACGATTCTAAACAAAACAGTCAGATATTTTTATGTCTGCTCTCGTTTAGACGTAACAAATAAATATCGCTAAAAAGTATAACCTAGAGAGGATTGCCTTAACGCTGCTCGCCTGTGACGTCATCATAAAGGGAAACGGGCAGCCTGAGAGTAGCGGCAGCAAGCAAAGAGAAGGGGGAGGGAACACAACTAGTCTCGTCGCCTATGCGCAGCCAAGTGCTGTCTCGTTACAATACATCGTGTCAGTACAGTGCGAGGAGGGATATTTACACCTATTATGAAGAACGGGACAGTGGCACGAGGTACAACTACAACTATTTGGTTCCTTATGTCATTCTGGTTCACTAAGCCCGCCTCGCATGATGCCTAATTTCTGTTACCTTCTCTGGCAAGGGGCGTCACTAATATGTTTTTCAGTCACGATTCTACGTATGCGTTCTCAGATGGCCAAATAGAACACAGCCTACATGTTCAAATTACTATTGAAAATTTACCTGGTTGAAAAATTTCTTTCAAATTACATAGCAGCTTTGAGAATTTTTTTTATAACTTGCAATTCTATTACATCACGTGTATGTACGTAAATGTAACTAAGTCAATCAAGTTACTGCTGATGTATATACTTTTCGTGGATTACTGTGAAAGCTCTCCTTATAAGAATACCGTACGCGTGTAATCTTTATTGTTAAAGAAATAATTTTAAGTTTTTAAAATTAAAAAAAAAATAAGATTAATATCCAATACTTCCGTTTATGAAGTAACTCATGTGGACATAATATTATACCTGGTGTAGCAGAAAACAAGAAGTTAGTGTTCGTTATTTATCAAATTATAGGACAATAACGTGAATTTCATAACATTTCAACTATAACAACTAACATTTTTCGTTGGTGGAGTTGCAAAGTCCTTTATACCATAATTAATTTTGTTTGAACACATGCTGTTATGAACATAACTGAATCTCACAGATTGAGTTCTAAATGAACATTTAATTAATTGGCATTAGTGAAAAATGCAATCGGTGCCAAAACGATCCTAGTTATTTACTTATTGTTTACCTATAATTTTATTTGGTAACTCCTAACTGGCATTTAATCACCCTAACTACCCTTTAAATGTGCCTTTCTTTTGTATTGAAGACATTTTAATGTAAACAATGTAAAGAAAGTCTCCTGCAAATCTCATTAATTATATTGAAAAAGTGTAATTTTTACGTCGATAAAATTATAAATTTCCTCTGTTTGTACCGAAAGTAACACATGATAACACTACAGGAAACAGTGTTAGTTGACTCACCGAAACTCTTAAGTCTCAAAAGCTATTTAAAAAATCCTGTTTGTAACGAGCTGAAACAGCTTATTTTGTGAAACATGTACAACGTGTTAGTGGCTTAAAAGAGTCGCAAAAATGAAAAATGAAAAATAAATTTATAAATAAATTAAATAATAAAAAAAATTGTTTTGTTTTCTGAACTAGACGTATTTTCTATATTGAAAAGGCAACATTATTCTTATCTGCTCAAAATTTACATTGTTTTGTCGGACTTCTAAATTATTATTCGTCAAGAGTTACATAACAGAATAGTATGCAAACTAAACATTACAATAAACTGCTAACCTACAATAATGATAGTAAAAATAAAATTTAGATTTGCGGTATTAGTTTTCCGGCTACGAATTTAAATAATTTTGCTTACGGTCTTTGGTAACTATTAATGAACTTATCCTACGACAATTTAACAACTCATTTCAATATTTATTTTAAAAGTTAATTATTTTAGTAGTTACTTTGTTGCTGATACCACTTTCGTTACATCGTTTTCACTAGTGAAGAAGAATGTGGTCAGATGGAATTTTTTTTTATTCTTGCTAATAAATACCTTTGCAATTTTTAAAAAATTACCAATTTAAAAAAATTCATAAAAATTTGTTTGTAATAAGTTTTGTATGTATATATAAAACTTATTTTTTGTTCACATTATAAAAGCCAGATTAATGATTCCTAAAATTTTATTCAATGTGTCCAACAAGTCAAAGTTTACGCCCTGTCGGGACATTTATTAAGAAACACTGCACATAAAAACATTTTGCCAATTTTTATGTCCAACACTTAATTTTTAAAACATAGTATTAGAATTTAAATTTCGTTAAGAAGTTTGTAAGCGAGTAAAATTATTCGAAAGTCCCTATATGGTAAATATTTTTTAACTGCAAGGAAGATATTTTTGTTAGCGCTTAACAGCGAGACCTAGAATGTTGAATGGTGACATGAGGTGGAAGTGATGACGGTTAAGGGGCGTGAGGGAGTACTAGGGGGAAACCCACGTGACAATGGCAACGGATTTTATATTACTGGTGTTTTATCGATAATTTAAGCTATAACATTTGATTCTGATTGTCTTTTAAATACTGGGCCAAATATATTGTCAGATAACTTAACAGAGAGTATACATGTAAAATACATTAGTTCATAATTAATTTGGCGTATATAATTGCAGAACCGAAACTTTTGAAAATTTTATGTCTGCATTCCTAAAAACGGAATCTTTAAAACCTAACCACTAAACACCAATATTCTATTCCAACAATAGAGATAGGCAAAGTCGTCATGTGAAATACTAGTTCGATTAAACTATACAATGAAATTTGCTTAAAAATAAAACAAATTACTATAATGGCGGACAGGTAAAATTCGCGGGTTCACTTAACTACAGACTAGTCACCAAGAATATATGTGCGCTCAAGTACACATTATCTCATTGGCTGCTCGCTGAATTAGCTACACCAGGTGATTGGACCTGCATTTAGTAGCTTCTGTGTTGTTTGCTCAGCGCCTTCCAGAAGTTGTTAAATTAGTCTAGGAACAATCACGAATATGACATGAACTTACAGTCGTCTGAATTTCCAGCTCGTGCCCAAATGGAAACCTCAATTTTTCTGGGCCTTATTAATAAGTCAAAAATGTGACCGTGGTGAACAGTTTGTATTATATTGCCTTCAGGATGTTGGAGTTTCCAGTTTTGCCCTGCAATATAGCTTTCTAAAAACGTATAAAAGTGCTTTAGATTAATGAAACCCGTTTTAGGGGTATTTGTAACATATATGTTATTCACAACCGTACAGCTGCGGGGGGAACGGTCAGGTACATACGTTCATGAAGTGTTGGTGTTCACCACAGTAGTCCACTTGTGTAACTTGGTTTCTGTGACGCTGTCGAGGTCTACCTCCATTTCTAACACGTAGTAGTAGTTCAACTCGGTCTTGTGGGTCTCCAGACCGGAGCCTTCCAGACACAGGATCCAGATGTCTCGGCTGTTAGTGATGTCTTTGTCCACTCGCACCTTGACCTTGTCGCTGGCGGAGACATTCTTGTACCGTCTCTCCTTCTTCATTTTCTTCCTGCAGCTAAGCGGCATGGAAAGGTACGATGTCGAGCGGACGACACTCAATCGTCAATAAAATTTGAACCACTCATCAAATTTCGATGTTATTTTTTGCCGAGTATAGATATTTTATCAGCGGATATTTATATATACAGCACTACGCGGTAGTATGCTTTACTTTCGAGTAAAAAATTTAAATCGGTTTTTAGAAAAATAAGGGCTTGAAACCACAAAATCTACAAAAATGGAAAACTAACATTTTATCATTTTTGATATGATATTATCTAGGTCTCTATGATAACCGAATATCGAAAATACTCTTGTTTTGATTTGAAAATAATTTTACTATCTGAAAATCTCTGCGCGAGAGGTTCACGGATGTATTAAATTATTTAGTCGAAAGTACAGCATACTACCACATACTATATTAATAAACGTTCGCTGATAAAATATCTACGCAGCAAAAAAAAAAATATCTCATCGAATTGTGATGAGAAGTTCAGTTTATTTGACATTTGAGTAATCCGGTTGTCCGTTCGACATCGTACCCTTCCATACCCTACTGCTAAGGTAGTCTGATCGAGTAACAAAACTTTTTTATGTGCCCACCACTGATTTAATACATTCTATACTAATTTTTTTTTATTTCAACAATATTTCTTTCACAGTTTGTAAAGCTGCTTTCAAAACATGCCACGTGAGTTTGAAACAATATTGTAACGAGCAAGTGCTCGTGCAGGTTGAAGATCCATGCCATCCCCCTTCCTCCCCTGCTCGCTACGTACAGCCCCAGCTGCGAGGTGCCGGACTGCGGCCCCTAGAGTGCTCATGGTGATGCGGACTGCTCAGGCGTGACTGACGTCAGGGAACCGGACTGACGACAACGGCCTTCCGAATGAGTGGGTACCTGTCCATCCCCTTTGACAGGCATTCAACTCGGGCGTGACTGAATGTAACCACAGCATCGGGAATGTTAAACTTTCGTCACCCAGCCCTGTCGGCGGACTAGGAGAATATTCTGGGCATCGTCGTAGATTACTATAAATATCGGCTCACTGCGAGCCGCGAGAGAGTCATAGTGGCAATTAGCCAGTGGGTGTGCGCGACAGGAACGAGGTGGGACCAGCAGATTAGGAAGAGGCTGTGCTACTGCAGACGACGGTGACTGTCTTGGAGTGCGAGAGTGGACGAACATGTTTGACTGTATATAGCTGTGCATTGCGAGACATATCTTGATACCGACTTGCGCGATTGGAGGACTGAGCGAGAGAGGCATTTAATTATCAAATACTAGAATAGTAAATTAGACAGTTAGATTATCTGAATATAATATCTGTGAATGTTTATTTACAGAGAGTGGGATTGCAAGTGTTGTAGAATTAATGTAGTGTGTTTTGTTGAGTGTTTATAGTAAATTAAGAACCTTAATTTGATTAATTTATTTAACTACCTAGCCCTCCATTCCAAGCGAACCTGGCTACGCCCAGGACAGCCAAGTTGTTACAGTATGTATTACTAAGTTTAAGTCTACGGCAGGTTAGGCATCTTTATGTCATTAGTTTGACAATGAACAATTTCTGCGGCCAATTGCACTCACGGAGAGAATTGGCTCTTCTGCAAAATTCGGTTTTGCACGCGAAGTTGTCTCCGTTAACGTAACGATAAATTTGACGCCTTAAAAATATCAACGTATATAAATACTGGCTGTGACAATTCTTTACTAAACTCGTCCATTAGAAATTTGATCGGTTTCCTAACCTGCAGTAGAATTAAGGAGCAAACTTTCAAAACCAGACGTGTCCACAAGAATCCCAAAATAAGTTAAAAATATATTCGGTATAACATTAGCGATAAACACGAGGATATGTAATTCGAGTTAATCAAATAGTTACATATCCGTTTTAAAATTTAGGCGAAACTTTGTGTTTTTATTCAAATCCAGACATATCGGACCATGAAATATGCATTCAATACAATTACACAACAGCTACTGTTTATTGCATGACAGTGTTACAAAATACCGCTTTCGACAAGTTTACGCCTTGAAATGCCATACATGTTCAAAGTATTCTTTCGAAACTAAATTGTCACTATGTTTTCTTTGATACAGGAAGGAATACTTAATTCACATATTTCATATTAATTTTTATATTTCGACAGATTAAACCGTAAATGACAGTAATTCTGGCATGTTTTATTTGCGTTAGTTTGACAAAATATCTCTTATTTTGCTTTCCTGTAAAATTGGATTAGGTGGCCATGACTGGACTAGACGTTTGCTCTTCAACTAACCTTAATGCTACTCATAAAATTTTTATTTAACCTGCATTTTAATGCAATCGTATGTGTGACTTACGGTTAAGAAGAACACTTGATTAGCAACAACAATAATCATTTGATTATTTTAATTTTACTAGATTACAATTAAAGTAATTTTTTTCAGGTTGAATGTAAGAAATTGTACTTATGCCTTATTTTTATTAAAATCATAATTATATGCTGGGAGAAGATATTGAATCAACACACCTAAGACAAAACACTAATCCTAAGCGGGGGGATGTAATTAAATATTAACAGACATACCTGATATTACTCCCAAATTACTGGCAAATAACTGAACATGCAACTTCACTTCAACAGAACACGGAAATGTTTCAACAGTGGATTAAAATGTTTGTTATTTTGGTCAATAGGAGGGAAAACAATAAATTTATAACATGACATTATCAGTAGATGTTCAGCCACCTACACTAGGTCAAATATTACTTCAGTTCTCTATGCTACTATTGGTACACATTTATTAGAACTTTTGTGATCTGGTTGTAAAGTAGAATAATTATTGTTGTAAACGATAATTCTGATGAAAAACATATTTTATATTACCCATAATATAAAAATGAATATGCCAGACTATATTTACAGTACATTCGACGCTACTTTAATTAAACAAGAAAGTAGGGTAGAACTTATTTTCTTCCAAACATTGCTTCAAATAAAATCAACCTAATTGATAAGCTTATTTACGGTAGTGGAAAAAAAGACAAGAAGTTACCAGCATTACTTATAATCCTACTTGCCTAAAAGTGGGTGAAAAATTAACTCTGAAAGGTAAAGTCGTTTACTAACATTCAGTTGAGAGAATTCTTGTACTATCTTCTAACATGGCGGACCTATATTAATAATAACCTTTTGATTATAAAGCGTATAAATATTAAAATGACATTCTATCTGTCCTGCAGTTCCTGACGTATGAATAAGAAATTGTGTGTTCATGTGATATCTTTGGAATGGGCTTGCTTGTTTTACGAAATATAACAAGACCCAACAACAACATTAAAATCACGGTATCTTCCTTAGTACTAATTGTGTACAGAGTCTGGAGTAACTTTGGAAAATTGTCCTCAGATATTTCATGTCATAAAAAATTCGACGGGCAACAGTTTTGAAAAACGTAATGCAGTATTAATAAAATACATAAAACTTAATTAGCTGTATCTCGTACTATACATGCAAATGGAGTAAGATGAAATGATGCTTAACGTCTTGTATATCACGTGATACATTTTTGTTTCAAATTTCGGCACTGTATAACTGTTAACACAGTGTGAACATAATACATACAAGTCGTGTCACTTATATTCGAACTGTATGTGTACAGCGTATATTTAAATTCTGAAAAATGGGTATTTAGATATCTCGTGTGATCTAAAAATTATTAAATTTTCACTATGAAGATAATATAAAAATGGAATAAAGAAAACACATAAAAAGTCAAATTAACTTACTAAGTAAATTTGAGCACCGAGATTAATGACATTCTGAATAATGATTCTTTAGATATATATCCTGTAATCATATGTTGGAATGTGAAACCAGGAGTTGATTCCCAGCTAGAGCGACGCGTTTTCCAGGCTTAGTACTTGGTGGTTGTAGTTTACATGGTGCGAAGCGGTTTCATGTGAAAAATAGGATAGCAAACATTTTACGAACCGTGACTTGAAGTAGCTGCCTTTGAAAATCGGTATTTACAAATATTTTAAACTGAAAATAGTGACATGATCTTCATTTTAAAAAATTTCTTAATAACTATAATTTTTAAGCAAGATCTGAAGCCCGGAACAGTTAACGATTGTGTGTTCAACCATTATATTGAGAGGAAACCGAATGGTAGGTTCTCCTACATGTAATATTTAAGTAACTCTTTCCTTGAATGTGTTAAAATGAAGTAAAATATTTTGTGCATTATCTAATCGCTAAGAAGACTTAAATATAAAAAACTTCCATCGGTTACACTCATATTCTTCTAACAGAGACAACGTCTTCAAAAACAATTAAAATTCATCAGAGTTACACACATTGGTAGGATTGAAACATAATTTTCACTTTTTTCAATTCTTGTGGCTGATAACTCACCCACCGGTTATCAGCTGACAGGGCTAGCTTAAAGAAATACCAATTTGCTCTTTCACCGTACTTCGATATTGTTGTTTTTATTTGAAACTATTTCAGATAAATTTTTTCAAGGGTGTATACTTTAATCTTCCACTTACTCTAAGACATGGGTCGTATAGCCTGTTGTACCACATGTTGCATATGAAATTTCCTGACAGAATGTGTACGTGCAGTTCAGAACCGTGTCTGAAGAACTCCAACAAACTCCGTCAACATACATGTTTGGAAAAATAAGTATAAATTATAGTGCAAAATTGTCGAAAATGATTCGTAATGTGCTACGCATCTTTGATAGTTGTGCGGAAACATAAATTAATTGTAAATTTTGCAAAAACTTAACAAGTGAAACAGTGTATGTCAGTTATAAGCTAATGATGAATAAATGTCTGTAATCAGTGCAACGTAATCGCCATCATTTATGTTTTTTATGCACACACTAAAGGTTATAAACATTTATTATCGCATACAATTTTATACTGCTAAAGCATATTCGGGTTTAGTGTGATAAATTATTAGCGATAATGTTACAAACAACGGAAAAGTTCGAAAGCCTATTTTTCCTTCGGAAATTGAGGTACTAAAATATATTTGTAAATTAGACAACAGAACCTGAATGTTTACATTTTGTAATTTTATTTCGTAACAATTATTGTATATTAATGGTTCAAGGGGGAGAGAAAAAAATAAATTTAAACATTTCATTATTTACTGTGTTCGTGATATTGATTACGACCAAAATGTTTTTGTATTTCACGACAATTAACAAACAACAAAGGCAATCATGTAAACGTATAGTATTTTTTTTATGTAAAATTATGTGATTTTGTTTGTTGATTCTCAAAACGAAAATAATTTATATATTTTTTTCTTCTTCAAGGAAATCTATTTTTTGTTTTTAATTTTTGTTTTGGGGATACTGTTTCAATTATTTGCGATGCATTGTTAAATGTGAACAAAACTGACGTGTTGCGTACTGTTACTGTATACGAACAATAATTCGAGAACATGCATTGCTTGAACGATTACCGGTAGCCACTGCGAAATCCAACGCTGCCGTTTCACTTTGTCATAGCGGAAATAAGGATTGCAACCCTGGTGTGACGTACAATTTTCTGATGCAGAAGCTCGGAAGGTTTTCTCAGTGACATGTCATAAATCACTTCGTAAAAAGCAAAGGAAAAGTGGGTTTCGTGCTATCGAATTACACCCCACTATTTTGGACCAAGGCATGCATGCATAAATCTTGAAACTTTCAAGTGATTGCAGTTGGCAGGAGAATAAAGCAATTCTACACGACATGTAACTGGATGTAACATTACAAATGTTCAGCGAAAGAGGCCCTCACAATGCATAGGCCTACTGATGGCCTCCAATTTAATCAGACTTGTGATGTATAGGGTATAAACATCTAAGTTTTGTAAATGTTCACAATATCGTGTTAAGGGGCATCCCTACCTGCGTTTAAAACGCGTTGCAGCGAGGTACGGCTTTTTTAATGAAACTATTTAACGCAAATGATATTTGTATATCTACGAAAAGAACACACACTTCAAACTATGTCGCTATAGTTTTAAAAATTCAGCACGTTAATTAGAAGCATCCTTTTCGGGCCACAAATGAGTTTTACAGACTCTCGTATACGGAAAAATAACAACCAGATTCGAAAATCGAAACTATAGAAACAAGCCTTAGACTTTGAACTATGCTTCCCACAAATAAAATATCGTGGTCACCGCTTAAAATCACTTACGAAACTAAGTAATAGTAAAGCACTGCACTCCATCTGAGTAGCTTGCGCGGAGAGGCGATAATGCATTATATACGTTGGTTAGTGTCACTCTTACCGCTCCTGTCTCACTCACACACGCAGCCTATCTAGGAAGGCCCCTTAATGTGTGACATATATACACTGAATATGTCCGAACATGATGTTCGGGAAATAAAACCTACGGTGAGAATGTTAGTAACTATTTATACTTACATTCAAGAGAACACACGTGCAAACAATTAAATTATTAACATATTTTTTTTAACGGCAAACTACAATCCACAGTTTCTATAATTCACTCTTTCAGAGTAGATAAACGATACTGAGGCGAAACGCAGGCATATGACATCGCGAAACTATGTCGTTATAGAAAGATACAAACGAGGGAAGCAACCAAGCAATGCATTATTGCTGTGGAAACGTTCTTGAACAGTGCGGCAGAGTACACAAAGAAAACGTTTTATACGAATCTAGGGAACATATTCAAAACGTGGTTACTCGCGGAAAGATAACTTTCCAGACGATGATGGAATAGTACTTACATAACGGCACACATGCTGCGTGTCTTGGCTTCTGGGTTTAAGTCAGGTCAGATTTTCAGTTTCGGCCGACAATTTGGAAGCCAAGATTTGCACGACTCCGGCCACGAATTCCTACGACCAAGCACGCATGTCGTATTTATCCGAAGTCACCGGACACTGTCAAAAATGTAATTTTTTTTAAACTACGCCTTCTCCCAAATTGTAATTACTGAATGTAAAGAAACTACGATAAAGGCTTGCATATGATTTCACATTGTAGTTGCGTCCGATAAAAATATAACATCTCCACTTACAGTAGCGTTTAGACGAGTAGATGGAGCGTCAGTTCAGAGGCTTAATCACACGCAGGTATGCTGCTTTATGAAAGGAAAATTCGAATTTTCCTATTCGTCGGTGTAGCGTGTTGCGTACCCGACGTTCTTCTTTCTCATTTGTTGAGCCCCATTTGACAGGGCAAATCAGAAGTCTTGGAGCGCCAACTATCAGGGACCTGAACATTTCGCATTTTCTTTTATGTGCAAGCTAGCGTTCAAGCAACTATAGGTCTGCATCACGTTCACAATTAGCCGTTGACTTACTCCACAGTCCCTGGAAGTAGCTGAGCCAATAGTAAAACTGTAATGGAATACGGACCCATTTCACTGTGTCAGCGAGCAGCTTCTTATTTTTCTGAACTAGCTAAAACTACCTTGTTACAAGCTGATTCTTGGTTCAGAGATAATGGTTTTTTACTTAATGAAAATAAAACCAATAATATTTTTTGCAGTTTAAAAAATATACCTGATAATATGGTAAATATTAGTCAAAAGTTTTTAGGTATTTGGCTAGATTGTAAACTATCCTGGAAACCTCATATCCAACACATTAACATAAGATTATCTAGGGTATTATATTTATTAAAACAATTAAACAATTATGTACCGGCAGATTGCCTTAGAACTGCATATTTTGCCTTCTTCCATAGCATAATTAGATATGGTTTACTCCTCGGGGGTAATAGTAGTCATATATGTAACACTTTGAAACTTCAAAAAAAAAAAAAAAAAAAGCTATCAGGGTTTTGTCTGGTTCTAGTAATTTTGAACATTGTAAACCTCTCTTTGTAAAACTAAGAATTATGACTGTAATTAATTTGTATATCTATATGATTTTATGCTATACTAAGAAAAATCAAATGAAATTGAAATACAGATATTATATACTTGGGCATAACACTCGGAACTGTGGTAAAATTGATGTACCACAGGTCAGATTAACCAAAACTTCATGGAGTTATAAGCATTTGGGTATGAGAATTTTTAATTGTTTGCCATCTGAGTATATTGCATTGGATCCTATTTTGTTTGAACATAGAATACATAACTGGTTACTGTATACTCCATTTCATTCACTGCAGGAGTTTTATGAACATAATAATTTAACTTATTAGATTTGTTACTATATGTTTTTTATTGTATAATTTGTGTTTTCTATCTGTGTTGATATATGTACTTTAATTCCTTATAATCACTTGTATTATTTGTGTTTTATAAACTTTGTATATGTATGACTTTGTTAATGGCTGTATTACAGTCTTTTGACAATAAAATATCAATCAATCAATCAATCAATAATAAACAGCTGTTGTCTACACGATTTAACAAATATTCTTGAAAGCTAGCCTACAGCTCAGTGAACCCGTAAATTTTTCCGGTCTCTATCAACTGTACGTTTGGGATTCTTCTGTAAACAGCTACACTGGGTTACATAGCAATTGTCCAATAACGCAAGGTATGTACCAGGAAGGCAGCTAAAGGCGCGGCAAGCTACGGGAGGACGTTTTAACATCTCGGGCCCCGAAATGTTTGCGAAAAGACTGCGCGAGGGAGAGCCACCGCAAGGAATGACGAGGTGCTGGGCGACATCGAGCCAGAGGGGCAGTCAGCTCCGCTGACCAGGAGGACACAGACAGGATATAGGTTCGTCTCCGGAGTTCAGCGCGACACGTCCGCGAGAGACGTAAGTTGAGTTTCCAGTCGAGTTGGCTTTGGGCTTACTGAGAAGATTGTGCCTATACAAGCAACACAGATACCAAGGCGTAGATAACGTAATAATAACTCACAAATATTAAAACAAACCCCCGACCACAGGATAATAAATTTAAAATCGACAAGACCAGTAGAATCGTTCACATTCACTCAAACATATCTAGGATTCATTTTTACAAAAAAAATAAAAACAATGAATATGTAGCTACACATATTCAGTGCATCGTTGGTAAGCAACACTACCTGGAATAAATAGTTAAAAACTAGAAAAGAGCTGATTGTCTTTAAACGGCTGAACATATTTCCTTGGATCATAGCTAAGAACCATCTTGATCACGTCAGCTTTCAAACAAATAACACAGATTCAAAATAGGTGCATTTGTTTAAGATCTACGATGCCACAGACAGACATACCATGTTTACTCACACTTACATGTGGCTTTCTTTGTTCACGGTGCCTCTTAGCCTAGGCCATCCCGGCGCCCGGCCCCCATGGGCGAGGGGAGAGATCACGCTCTGCCACGCAGTGTACTTCAGCTAACAGTCTGTTGGAACCGCGCGAACCCTTTCGCGGAACGCAGAACTGCGCCTCCAGGTTACCTACCAAAGGAAGACAGAAGCTAGCGAGAGAGCCAAGGGCCACCCATCCCCGGATCTCGCCCACTGACCTGTCCCCCGACTGAGACCCTCAGCTCAGCCTCCTCTTGGTTTGAGTCGGGGCCCATCTTACCCCTAATAGACTCACCGGGCCTGCTCCCGGTCACTTTCGCAGACTACTCGTCGGCCTTTCTCAGGGGAGGGTCCCCTCCAGGCCTGCCCAGCATATAGGCAACCACTACCACTACGAATCCAACCCATGACCAGTCACGGCAGAAAACCATGCCGTGGGACTAACCTGGTCGCCCGTAGTACTTCCTAATTTCCGTGGCATTCGTGGGTTTTCCAGCCTGACCGTCTGGTACTAGAGGATCTCACAGGGTACTCCTTATTACCTGGAGTACCCACCGGGGGG
>PNEQ01069440.1:0-16471 GCA_003012365.1 Medauroidea extradentata | reverse complement strand
TGCCCATTGTACAGAAAGAAAACTCCAGGAGAATAAGGAAGTAATGTCATTGGTATTATACCATGCTTATTTAAATAACTGTCTGGAGGGTAACCACCGCGGCTTAAAAAAAAAAAAAAAAAAAAAAAAAAAAAAAAAAAAAAAAAAAAAAAAAAAAAAAAAAAAAAAAAAAAAAAAAAAAAAAAAAAAAAAAAAAAAAAAAAAAAAATTAAAAAATTAAAAAAATAAAAAATAAAAAAATAAAATAAAAAAAGCCATATCAGACTCCCATACTAACTGGATGTGTCTGAAACTTACATAGAAACTTTCAATGTGCTCTAAAACTCTACAACAAACTTTCCGCCAATATATATTGTACGGTCACGGCAATAGAGTAAAGTCAGGTCGCAATTTGTCGGGCAAATTATGAACATAAAAAAATTTGCCACACACATTGCGACGTAAGTAAATGTTAACAGCTAAACTGCAAAGTCTGTATTGTAGCGAAATATAAATAGAATAAGATGTATAATCGCATATTTAACATTTTTCTTCTTAGAATTCCAAAAAAAGCGAAAAATAATAACATTCAATATGGAGACTGACACCGAGCCGTAAGGATGTTCAAGTGCTGTAAAATCATAATTTTACATTTATATCAATTAGTGTTAGTTTTGTATACGATACTTGTGAGTACAGTTTCCTCTTACGAAATAATTTGAACTCGAATAGTTTTCTCATAACGGTGCGTCAAAGTCAAAATTTGCATATTCTGCTGCCATGCAAATAGTGAAAACCAACTGACTTACGTACGTGGAACAATTCACAGTGAGCTACGCAATAAAACATTCTTAAAAAATACCGTTAACTATTTTTGTATTGTAAAAAATTGCTGGGTTTTCAACTTTTTCCTGTACTATTGTGATATTTTTTTTAAATTGAAATATTACGTTATGACCTTTTAAATACTTGGTTTTAACTGTTTGCATGGCAGGAGAACAAGCAAATTTTGACTTTGTCGCACCGTTATAAGAAGACTATGAGAGCTAAAATTGTTTTGTAAGAGGAAAATGTACTCACAAGTATCGTCTACAAAACCAACAATATTTAATAAAGATATAAAATTATGATTTTATCGCACTTGAACACCCTTAAGTGCTTGGCTTGCTATGATGACGCGACATTTAGTACGCGCGTCATGGTTGCCTTTATAGCTTTATAGCTACATCGCTTCTAAGTTACTAACATGCAAAATCGGTCAAAGGTAGTTGGCGACCTTAACGTTCACTGTATGCATTAAATATTTCACCAGTCTACAGTAATATGTAGCATATAAAAAACTGTGCTAAAATAATTGAAATATGCATTCAGCCTTCTGAAGCCAGTAACTGCACTGAAATATTTCGCTTTTACTACTTGTAGTTTATCAAAGATGTAAAATGTCAACAATAGTAAGGATTCAAATTGAAGTTGGAAGGTTTCCTGGGATGGGTAGTCTCCAAAGAAAGAGAATGAGAAGTCGAAGTATTTGTGCTGCCTTTTGTCTCCGGGAAGAAATAACGACCAATCTGCAGGAGTCTCGGCAGACTTGAGGCTGCGAGGCATATAGGCAAGCTCATTGTCGGCAAATGTTGAACAGATAAGAGAGGAGGGAACGAAAGAGAGAGTCTCCCTAGGTAGCATGCCTGTGTGTGACGAAAGCCCCGCACAAGCGGATTTCCCAAGGGCTGTTCGCGAACCGGCGTGGTTGCCCGCCGAGTGATTCTTCCGCCTGGAGCTGTGAACAGAATTGTGGACACATGGATACCTTTCATGAGCTCAGTTTCCATCGGTTTGCGTCTGCAGCGGCGGCGCGGATTTTACTGCTCAGACGTTTGCACGATGGAGTGAGCGAGAGATTTTGGTCAGCGCTTAACATCGAGGTCTTTAGCGCGGGTGAGGGGTAACATGAGGTGAGTATGGAGCATTACCGGAATGAATGGGCGGGGGAAACGGGAGATTCCCTGAGCAAACCTGCCGACCAACGGCATCGTCCGGCACGATTCCAACATGCGACAAACCGGGGACCGACCCCGCCGGGAATCGAACCCAGATCGCCCTGGCGGGAGGAGAATGGTCTGCCTCAATGTTTTTAAAGCCTACAGATAAAATATAAATTATTTCTATAATAAAAAACTTAAAAAAAAAAAAAAAACAATAAATCAACAGGGCATGACAAAATCTCGATTTATGCTTTAAAACAATGTGCAGACGTACTGTGTGATCCACTCGTGTACATAATTAACAGTTGCCTACAAGAAGGCATTTTCCCAGAAAATCTTAAGATTGCCAAGGTAATACCAGTGTTCAAAAATGGCGAGCCCACAGTTGTTAATTACTATAGGTCTATATCTTTGCTATCGAACGTTGGAAAGCTATTTGAGAAAGTAATTAATATAAGACGGACATAACCTATTTAATGAGCGACAAAAGGGTTTTAGAAAAGGTAAATCAACAAGAGAAACCTTATTGCAAATAATAAACCAAATTTACAAGGCTTTGGACAGGAAACATCACACACTTGGCGTCTTTATAGATTTGTGCAAAGCTTTTGATACCGTAAATCACGAAATACTCCTGAAGAAAATGGAATGTTATGGTATAAGTGGTAATGTACTTCAGTTATTTTATAACTATTTGAATCAAAGAAAGCAATATGTCTACATAAATGAACAATAATCGATTTTCATGCCAATTACTTGTGGGGTTCCACAAGGATCTATACTTGGACCTACTTTATTTCTCATTTATATAAATGACTAACCCTCTGTTATAAGCAAGGCTGAAGTTTTTCTGTATGCTGACGATACTGCTGTTATACACACTAACCAAAATGTAGATTCACTCTATAAAAATGTAAATTTTGATCTTGGCAATTTAGAAAGATGGCTTAGAATAAACAAATTAACAGTAAATGTAAAAAAGACTAAATACATAAGATTTGAAATTAAAAATAGTTCAAATAGAATCATCAACCATTACTTACACATTCAAGGGAGCAAAATAAAAAAACACATTCAATAAAGTACCTTGGACTACAATTTGACGAAAATCTCAAATGGAAAAATCACATTAAACAGCTTTGTAACACAACTGCAAGATACTGTGGAATTCTTTCAAAAATCAGATATTTCTTACCATTACACTTGCTAAAATACATATATAGTGCACTTGTATATCAACGCTTATTTTACGGCATTGAAATTTGGGGTCTTACCTATGATACATTTATTAATCAGCTCAACCTTATCTTAAAGAGAATTGTGAGAGTTATTACATTCTCAGAATTTCGGGCACACACGAAACCACTCTTTCAAGTGCTTGACATACTCAATATAAAACAATTAATATATCAGAAAGTCCTTGAAATTATGCACAAAATCATGAACAATCGAAAATTAGCAGAATTTTATGGGTTTCGTACTGTAAATAGTAACTTAAATACACGATCCAAGTATAATTGTAATATCTTTGTAACACACACAAATACAAAACATAGCATGGTACTGAGCCTTAGATGTAATGGCACCAAGCTGTGGAATAAGTTGCCAAAAGAAATGCGAAATCTAAATGAAAGACATTTCAAAGTGGCTCTTAGAAAATGTATTAAATCAGATAATAGTCCCTTTGCCAACATTAAATAAAAATGGTAATAAAGCAGATATTTGTGTCTTTAAAGAATTAATCCTGTAAATGTAAGTTATAAATGTGAATGCTTCTTGTTTCATTTTTCATTTGTACAGTTACTTTACTATTGGTTTGATACTCTCTTTATCAATTGCTTAATCTCTTCAACATATGTAATTGTTAATACTGTCTCATGTTACTAATTTTGACATTTTCCTGTATTGACAACGTTTGAATGTACTTTCAGTGCTATACCAGTAGGTACTGATGTAATCAGAATAGTGAACGTGCACAATATATTTTATTTATTTTATAAATAATATTGTAGTTTTATACGTAGGAGAATCTTTTACCAGCAAGTCTGTCTGATCCTAGGCCAAAATGTAATAATGTAAAATATTTTATTTGTTAAATAAAATTTGTTAAATAAAGTTTCACTGCGACCCCTTGCACGATGGAGATGGGCTAAAGAAAGGCGAATCAATAGCAGGGGACTATAACTCATTGGGCTGTAATGTAAACTGCATGTAAGCACACTCTCCACACCGCAATGCTGTATGACGTTTTCGGGCACAACCGTGCAGCGTTTGCGTTCACAGGCTTTTCAGTTTATTAAGAGGATGTAGTACATAATTCAACGCTAAAAGCACTAATCTAGAACCGTAAATTAAACAATAACAATCCTAGACAATAGTTTTAGCCAACGTTTTAAACAACATTGTTTCCAGTGTTACGAACTTCTGAGGCACAATCTCTGACGCCGGATTCTCGTGCATTTAACTGCGGCGCAAGAGATCACGCGTAACGAATTAGTAATTCTGGATAAATATTTACTCGTGAAGTTGGCAAAAAGCATTATCGAGGATTTTATTGAGTATTTTATCCATATTGGCTTCGAAAAAAGTGTAGAAGTCAATTAATATTTTCAGCGTTTATTTATCTACAACACACTCTTAATGACAAATTTTAAGAACTTAAAATCATTTTTTTCTGTCAGTTTTAATATAAAATTCGTTATTAAACTAACAATCGAAATTTGTAAATCTATATTCTATCAAACGTTAACATATGCGATTAAAAAAATACACAGTTTAAGTTCTTGCCTGTTGTGATGGCTCACTTTACCGTAAATACCATGTACGCAAGGGGGACAAATATTCCCTGTTTATAAAATATTTCAAACATCCTGGGTAAGAGAAGGCTGTGATGAATGTAGAGCCGGCAGCTTTACTCGAACTTACTGTCTCCCCCCCCCCCTCCCTTAACACAACATTCAATCGCGTAAGCCAGCCTACCTGGTGGATGATAGCTCGGGATCGGTAGTTTCCACGGAATGAATTTGTTCCGATGTGCACTTCTGTAGCTCTGATTCATGGTTAATGATAGGAACGTTCTATAGTCATATGGTCTCTACCCGCTAATGCCATACGCAGGACGTCGCAGAAATCTTCTTTGAATTGATACTGACTGTCAAATAAGTGACGCATGTACAAAACACACGCTCCTGATAACCACGAAGCAGACCTGCAGATATGCACATAGGACATTGAAACGAAGTGGTGTAAAAACCTTCCAGCGAAAACTACCGATCTCTAATTGTAAGATGAGATAAGATTGAGTAACGATGGAACGCAAGAGAGAGTGAAACGGGAGACACCCAAGAAAAGGCGACGGCCAACGGTAATGTTCGATAACTTCACTACTTACGTTAATCGTGGCCACCAAGTAGCCGGGAATCGAACCTTGCTCACCGTAGCGAGAACCAGCCACTCACGACCGCGATCCCCGCGATTCACCGTAAACTTAATATGTAAAAATTATAATCAAACAAAAAAAAAAGAGGTTCTTTAAATTTTCACAGTGTAGTGTAGATCGTTCGAGCAAAATAAATTAATTTCAATATCGTAAGAGCAAAAAAAAAAAAAAAAAAAAAATTGAAATACTTCGTGAAAGAACAATGAAATACATATTTATCCCAAGAAGAAATAAGTGCTGATGCGGAATCGTATTAATTTTGGGTCACAAAATTGCTATCGTAGATGGTTAAAGTTTAGTTTTAGAATGTGCAGATGGCTACGTGAAGTAATGGACAACTCGCATTCTGTTATGACTAACCGGGTTCGATTCTCGATGAAGTCACTAAAAATTTTCGCACGAGGAAAACGTAGAACTCGCGGAATGCTTTCGTTTTTTTTCAAGATTCTTCAGTTTTCCTTGATTAAACGTTCCGTCGCTTTTACATAATCATCTGTCTTTCTCACCAACGCTCAAGATTTCACTTAATTCTCTGACCTAAATTATACACTCATAACATGATGTATCTATTTGTATATATTCAACAATTAGGCATGTTTTAATATATTCGGGATTGTGTTACCAAATAAATTATCATGACCTTTCACATACGATGGTTTCACGACGAGAGAAAAGTATTTACAATTACTTCGCCAATTTGCCAAAGTTAGTTCGGTAATAAATGTATGAACTACTGATTTGAAATGACGTAAATTTAGTGCCTAAGTGTACTTTCGAAATCCACATTTTTGTTGACAAATATGATACTGAAAATTGGAGTGAGTTGGTACGAACAACTGACCCAGAGACAAAATATTAAGGCTCAGCATCAATAGTCATTCTCACAGTTGAATTTTTACGTTTATTTAGGCCGCAAAAAATTTTACCAATAATGCAACTGATGCGGAGCCTTAAGTTAAGTTCCAGCTTTGATTTGCAAAGAAAATGTGGCTATATTGTAATGACAAATAAAAGTCTATGGTAAAATTAACATCGATAAGAAAAATACGTTACACAAAAAAATTGCGCCAAATTGAATGGGACCATAATTACTATGTTAACGTCTTACAGCTATTACTGAAGGCCAATTACTTCTTCACAAGTAGGACTACGCTTCAGAGCGGACAGCCTCTCTTATTGGCGTATCTCGACGCTGTTGACCCTCGAGTACCCTCTCGTCTTAGGAGTAGAAACAAGGGCAATCGCTTGGGATTTTTTTATCGTTTTCAAAGAAGTAATTACAAATACACAAACAATACTCAAAAAATCACGGAACAATTTAATGATAAACTGTTTTTTGAGAACATATAGATTTTTGAGGGTCACTTAGTTGTCTGCCATGTAAGCAACTCGCGTTGCAAAGCTGGAACGGATCCTTAACAAAGACCATGGCCGATTCCTTTCCAGTTAACTAGTATCTCTAATGAACTTGGTTGTCAACGAAACGTTAAACTCCACTACAAAAAAAAAATCACCATTTATAATAAAATGCACTGTGGCAACAATACAATATCTGGCATGTATGTAACAACTGCACGGAAAATATATTTTGTGGCAGCTACAAAATATTTTGAGGGGTATTTACCGTGAAAAATTTATTCTGTTGTCACCACAAAAACATTTTGCTGTCACCAATAAAATATTGTGGCTTCCACAAAATTATTTCGTGGTTACTACAAAATAATTTTGCAGGGACGACTTCTTAAAAAAATTTTTTTCAGTGTGCTACACTCGCAATGGAGTACGCACAGAATGATCGTAAGTTCATTTTGCAACTAGAAAAAGGCACATTGTACTGTAGTCTTTGAAAGCGTGTCTCAAATGCAAGTCAAGGAAACCTCAACAATTAAAACTTAAATACTACAGCTCCATAAACACGTATGCCCAGCACATACCTTCATCTCTGGCGCATTTCAGGTGTGAATTTATGTAACAATCAACCAAAGTTCGGGTGCCTAAGATGCTATAATAGCTTAGTAGATGGTGTAGTGCTCACATCATATGCAGTGTATTGCAGCCACTGATTATTCGTATAATTTTTTTCTCTCGTAAACAGTGCGTTCTAGCGACTTGCACCAAGAGGACCACTTTTGTTACTCAGGATGTACTGCTCAGAAAAAGCAACATAAAATGTTCACAAAAATTAACGGCACAAATGTTGTGGTCAATTAGAGGGTACCACTCCTATTATTTGCATGAAGGGGAAAGTTTTAAAGTGTGGTTTCTTCACGGGTTAAAGATCTCGATAACGCTAATCATTTTGCGCAGAATTGTAATTTAACTCTACGTGGTTACCGATATTTTGCCAAAAAAAAAAAAAAAACAATTTAAAAAATCGATTTTCAAGGGTTAATCTCCCTCAAAAATAGCGTTAAGCGAATATTGTTTTATGTAACTATACCTCATTTTTTATTAAGGAATCACAATCTGACCATTTGTACGCGTAGTTCAGGAACACATCTTCTATAATGCTACAATTGCATTTCTACAGATTTTCAGTTCTATCGGTGATGTTATTAAAATATAGCCGTAATATTTACAGTTCTCCAACCCATAAATTTAAGATTTTTTTCCGTGCAAGTGTCTACAGAATTATGGACATATTACGTATGCTTCCGTACTGTAGACATTTCCGTGTTTTAATTTTACGGACACTATTTCCTTTTATTAACTATACATTTCTATTGAAATTAATAACGGCGTACAATAAAAGTATTTCAAGTGGTACCGAATGCCAGTGGAAGTTTTTTGTGTGCTACTAAGGAGTACTAAACAACTGTGGCTAAAAATTCTCGTAGATATAAGGTGGCACTGATTTTTTAGTTTCTTCTCGCAGTTTTACATATGTTTAATTAATGACACAAAATTATGTTTAACTGTGTTTAAAATAATGTTTCTGTTAGTTAAACTGACATTTCCGTGAAATCATCCAGAAATCCACGGGCATTTTGAACAGCACACAAACGTAGAGTAGGTCAACCAAAAATTTAAGTGTAAGGTGCTCGAAATTTGACACGAGTGAAATTTACCAGTATTCGAGTTTTCACCTGACAGCGTCTCGATCAAACCACTTACCCCGATGCTCGAGCGCAGACTGGCGGTTAGCGGACGAAAGTCGCTGTTTGGCACGAAACGAATGTAAGTGGCACACATGACCAAAATTTCAACGAAGTGAAACTTGACGCACTGTGTTCAAAATGTCGAAGAAACAGGAACTAAACTAATAATATATTATAAGATTTAACGAATAAATTAACAATTAATTTAATGATGCTGGACACGTTTTCTTTACCTCTCGACTGTTAATATCCTACACCTCAGAGTTATAAAGCACATATCCTTCTGTAGCATGGTGTGTCCTCTTCTTAGTATTACCACAGAATATTTAGGAATACAGAAGTGAAATAGTCGGCAGGAAGGCGAACTCAGTCACACACGCCAGCAAAATGGCTTCCCTGGCCAGCAACATGGCGGACCCATCTACTGTCAATCAGCGTGAGGCAGCTGTTCTGCTAGTCGGCAGCCAGGCCAATAGGAAACCTGTAATAACATGCAGGAGCCAAACAGACACGGGGCTGGAGTCTACAGCCTCGGGCAGCCAATAAGCGGCCAAGTTCGCCTATATCAAACGAGCCGCCACGTCATTTCACGTCTGTATTACTATTTAGTCTGTGGTATTACCTGCTACAGTTTTGCTCCACTTAATGCTGTTTAGTTGTTGTACGTCATCCAGTCCTAGTTTATGCGGTTTTATATCGCCACATATTTCATTTTTACTGGTTAAAAATAATGATTTTCCCTGGAGATTCTTTGACCGTTGCGCGTGGGTGATCACCATCGCTTGCTCCGCACCCGGGACAGCCATTGCTGCATTTGTCACGGAGTCAAACAAAAGCCTATAGAAATATCTTTTTTTCGTACATTTTAATCAAGTAAATTGGATTTCTTTGTATGCGCCGAAATCCGTCTGCTCTTGAAGATGAGTAAATGCGATAGAACTATTGAGCATATGAAGTTACTGACAGCAGCTTGTGTCAGAATAATTAAAAAGTGCCGACCTCATCCGTAAATTACTGAAGCAGTTTTAACACAATATCGTCAGTCTCACTACATCCACATGGATGTTAGAGTAGATAAAGTTTGAAAATGCTTGTGGGCTGACGTCTACAATTACGCTAATCAAAGCAGCAGCAGCTATAAAAAAAATTTCGCAAGAGTGACAAGGGTCAAAATATAGTGTATGAATCAGAACGTTACATACTACTGTCGGTCACTGATATAATATACGCGAAGAAACGACGTCAAGAATGATTCAAATTTGACAACCAAGGCATTCAATAAAATGACTCGGTTTTTAATTTACAAGTTCGTTAGTCATTTGGCGTATCTTTGTACCATTTTGGGGTAACATTGTACCAGACATTTTATTTTATATAATAGCATTGTGGTATTCAATCACTATGCAAACTTAAAGATTAACAATTTCATTCATCTAGAACACAGCTGTATTTTTAAATTCTGAAATACTTCATTTGAATTTAAACTAGGCTGGCTGTATAAGTTGCCCTGACTGGTACAAAGTTACCCCAAATGACTGTAGCTATCTGTATAAAATTACTGTAGTTATGTCTATAAATTACGGTCACAGAAAATAATTTTTTTCTACCTCAGTAACGGTAATGTTGAAAACAACTTATAGCTAGTATAATTACGCCAACTCCTGTTTTAAGTACCACTTTCGTGTAGGTCTATCACAACACAAAGTGAAATTCAGAACCACAGAAAAGTTTTAAGAAGGAAACTTTAGAACCTAACGATTATGCTTCTAGAATTAAACCTAACGTATGCAAAGTAAGCCACGCCTCGGACGTTGTAATTTCGGTGTAAAATGTTGGCATCCATGAATAATTAGTAGGTTTGTTTGCGCCACGTTTTGACAGATCGTGGAACATGGGCCTCTCACTCCCCCGGCCGGGTTATTTCACCTACTCTCCCTTGCGCACCTTACAGTATGCCTGTCAGCGTATACCAAACAACATTTATCCCCCCCGACGTGACGTGTTAATTACTCCAAAGCCACAAGCTTTACCCCAGTGAGGTGTGGGCATGTATACTCTCGCCTCATCCGCGCTCTGCTGAAACGTTGACCTTCCGACGTGAGCAACCTATTTAGCCGTGAAGGGAGGTTCAAGTGTGCTTCGTAAGCTTGTTTGTGTTACTGCTTTGTAGATCTGGGTATTGGAAACGATCAGATAAACCTATCCGCCATTGCAAGGGTATAATTTTCCTCCTCCTTGCGAAAACGCGCAAGGAAGAAAAATTAACGAAATTGGAATGCTATTGATTTCTCCGTTTTCACAAGGAACGTTGCATTACAAAGAAAGTCATGGATAACGTAAAACGGAGTAACTTGGGACACTTAAAAAAATTTCCCCAACATATGGCAGTCCTGAGTAATAAATTATATTTGAAATAAAGTACTGACAAGGAATGTCCGCATTAATTCATATGAAATTTTACTTCCAGACACACACACACACACACACAAAATATTGTTATAAGAGTGATAAGTTACCCCGTTTTACGTTGCCTTAATTTAGAGTCATTAGAGAGATTTTTGTCAGCGCTAAACATTGAGGTCTTTAGCGTTTTAACGCCAAGAAGAAATAGATGTCATGAACCGGGAACACGAAATTTGGAGCTCAGTAGCAGGCCTGAGCTAATTTCGGCATACTCAGAATAGAGTACGTACTGAAGGATTTACGTTCCTTATTCGGTCCATAGATACGGAACATCATAGGTCAGAATACACAACAGTTAACACACGTTTAGTCATACGCTGTCATACTTCTGAATTTACTCAGTGTGTGTCGATACTAATGAAAATAAATTCAGAAGGTGATTGTTGGGATGAAAAAGGCAAGCATTGGCATTTGAGCGAAAACATATGTTATTAAGCCACAAGCGTTTCACATTGTAGCTGCACGTATCACAACTGCCTACGCTATGTCATTACGTGTTCAGAAGTATATTCAACTGGAATGACTTAATGCGGTCGTATAGGGACGGTACTGGGACATGCTGTCATAATGTGAAAAGTCTGTAACGCAGTAACAACGTGTTTAGGACATATGTTCAAATTATAATTTTTATTTGTTCTGATGCCAAATATCACATCCTGAAGTCTGTTACAGTTTATTGGCACATACTGTATACAGAATTTCCTGCGGTGAATTAAAAGTAAAGGAATGTTAGAAAAACGAAAGAAGCAACATGATTTTGGGAGCTGTGGGCCAAAAACGTTACAGCGTAAAGGGTGAGGAAACTAGTGGGAACCTCAGGTATTATTCAACTGACATAATATTTATTACATGTCGTTAGGTGAATACGTTCTGCCGGAGATATGGTTTCTCCCAGGCGTGACAGCTTCGCGAGAAGTTATATGTCGTGTTTACTATAACATCGCTGGCGACGTTATGATATCAGGAAACGGTCTGCTCTACGAATTCTTAGGTCTACGAACACTTACCCTTTACCCTCTTCACAAACCATACACACCGCCCTATTTGCACCCTTATTTGTTTCTGTTGGTGCATTGCGTATCTTTGTTCGCATTGACGGACGAATTAAATTTGACTAAGCTTTTTCATTGACCAACATAGTTCCTAGGCGGCCATCTTCTTTCCCCACCCACTACGGCCCAGAACGAAGAGGGAAGTAGAACAAAAGTTCGTAGACGTGAGGATTTCATTCACCAGAGCCATATCTCGGACGGCAAGAAGTCTTGCGGGCAGGTATTCATACGTACCGGTGTTTCGCAGATACGAGATTTGGCATGATCCAGCGCAGCGAGATTAGGCGAACGCAAATGTGTAGAGTTGTTTCAAATACGCTCCGCCACGATTTTTTGCTAATAAGTTTTAACGCAGACATTTAGCTCGTTTTATACCCTGTCACATTTAGCTCGTTTTATACCACATCATCCCTCCAAGCTGGACTTATCACTTAGGAATGGAAAAATTCACGATTTCAATTACTTGTATGCTATAATGCATAGTCTTATGTATGCTCAAGCCCCGCCTATTCGTTATTTTCCTGCTGTTCCAGTGAGAAGCAGCTAGTGATAAATGGTCGGAGAATTCTAACATTCCGGTCGTCGAAATCGTGTATATTTCTTTTCTCAACTTATCACGAAAGTACTATGCGTGACATATCGCGAAAATGTTTTGTGGCAACATAACCCTGAAAGCAACGCAATTTCTTGCAACATGTGTGATTGGGTGATGTACGTTTGACGCAAAGCAGCTGTTTGCAGGCTAATATCACGCATTAAAATATTACAATAGCGGGATTCTTATTGGCTCAGTCAAATACGGTAGCAGCTCCTCGTACATGTGAAAGCCGGTAATCTTTTTAGTAAGCTGGACGTACGTTGAATCCCAGGAAACAGTCTAGTTTTCCCGCGATAAACCATCATTAGAGATGATGGTTAGAGACACTGGAAAATCGCGGGAATAGTTGACTGTTTGCTAGGCTCCAACGTGATGCATATAACACTGAATGTTTTGTGTCAACATTGGCTATCGTTTATTTGTAGCATTTTTTCTCTCTACAACAGGCCCAGTTAGACTGCACAGTTTGGACACACAGCGTGTGTGATTTGTCCCAGAACTGTTCACACGTGTTACGGTTAATATAATACAGTTTATTTGAGACCGTTTTAAACATTTCGCGATTTTACAGTGTCCCTAATGATGGTTTATAGCGGGAAAACTTGACTGTTTTCTAGATTTCAACACACGTTCAGCTTATTAGATTATTACTGGCTTTCTCTTGTACCTGGAGTTGTTGCCCTATTTCACTGAGCCAATAAGAATCTCGCTATTGTAATATTTGATGCCTGTTGTTGGTCTGCAGACATCTACGTTGGGTCACACGTACATCACCCAATCATATATGTTTAATGAAATAACATTTTCAAGGGTATGTTGGCCCAAAACATTTTCGCGATATACCATCAATCCATAATCTCCAAATATCATATCTATGTGTATTTGCGGCACGTAAAATGTACAGCTCGCATCAGCGCTGTGTGCAACTATCTCAGCACAAAATCGGAAAACAAACCGGGCAGGCTTGGTGCGAGAAAAAAGGATGGAAGCAAAGCGCTTGAAGTCGGTAGTTCCGTTTCGCTACATTAAGCGAGTCACGCACCCGGCACCTCACTCCATCTTAACAACGAAACTTTAGGGAGGTGCAAGTACCCTCTTCCTCCCTTATACTCCTTGGTCTCCATAGACGCAGGAGTTGGAGAACTGTAGTGGTGACTCGGGCCCTTGTGCGGCTGCATGCTAGGTGGCTTACCACGGTCTCTAGTGGTACACGCTTCATAGCGCTGCTTCTTTGTTGCATCATACTGCCTGGTCACGGTAAACTGAGCACTTCCTAATAGAGCATGGTTCATTATTCAGCGCTAAAATGATCAGTTTAAAACTGTACGTTTCTCGAAGCCAATTTGCAAAAACTAACTAAACAAAAAAACAGTAGCCCTAGGGATTAGTTTTGCATTTTTTTTTTAGCAAAAAGTAGTTCTCTTATAACGTAATCATTATAATCTCAAAAATTTAACTACGCGTGAAAAATTCTTCAGAAATGCATCATTCTAGGTAAATGTCTTCTCATAAAGTTGGCTAATATCGCGAGGATTGTTTTGTAGTTTTTAAATATTGACTTTAAAAACGTGTAGATTTATAGGGGTTTATTTCAGCGTTTATTTATGTCACAAACCCTCAATAACTTTTCTTAGACCACCCTTGTAGCAAATTTTACCCTTCAGTAACTTGTTACTATATTTCACGGGAAACAAACTAGAATCTGTAAGAAAGTCCCGATATTCGTCCACGACTTACTGGGTGCATGTGCAGGGCTCTAATTCAATAATTCGACGCAGTACCGCAGAAGGAAACCAAACCATAATTTACTGGAAATGAGATACTCTAGATCAAAGTTTACCTTTCGTAAGCCGTGATCTTTGAACGATTTATATATATATATATATATCTTTGAACGATTTATATATATATATATATATATATATATATATATATATATATATATATATATATATATATATATATAAAGAGCTTATTTTAATAGTGGTACAACTCCAATTTAGTTCAGAAATACAGAGACCTGAACATAATTCAATGTCAAAAATTCTGTTTTCGAGACAGATAAAATAATGAAGTTCACTGGGTGGAGATGTACCACTTTTGAAATAAGGTAGTATTAACCTTTCTTAGCACGATGGTGGATACAACTACATTTTTTTTTTTTTTTACAAAATTGGAGTTGTACAACTATTAAAATAAGCCCTTCATACATATATGTATATAATATGTATACATACATTTAAAAATTAGTCGGACGGTCAAATATTTATTCCCTTTCATCAGCTTTTTTCCTGAAAGTAACCGAGCTACTATTACTATCCTCCCTTCATCTGAAGCCGGTCACAACTTTTGCGTAGTAACTGTTAAGGAAAAAGTAACTTTCAACTCGTTTCCTACTACTGATGTCAGAGCTTCTCGGGAACGTTTCGGAAATCGATCAGTAAAAGTTATTTGCTTTCAAACGGGATGCACATAGATTAGAAGTATCGGGAAAGCGCTTATTGGCTAAACTTCCATCCGTAGCCAGTGTTCATTTCTAACTTTTTGCTACTGACGTATAGTATCGCCACGCTCGTGAAAATGCCACCAAGTAATCCCAATCGACTAAATACAAAAAAATAGTAGTTCACATTATAAAGTAGAAACTGAAGCATTAATATCATAGTCAAGAACGTTTTATTCATAAATGTAAAATTAATATCTACAATCATTGTTATATGCAAATGGTATTCCCAAAAGTTAATTTTAAAAATTGCGAAAGTTTTTACCTATTAAAGGGAAAAACTGAATAACATTTGCTCTTACAAATATACTTGTTATGCTACTCAATAAAATTTTCCGGACTTCTACAAAATAGAAACCATAGATACTGGTAACTATAAATTTCCTTTCTTTACTTATTTTTTTGCTAACATATAGAGTCCTTTTTAAGACGTTACGTTTTTATTACTCTATAAAATATTAAAAAAACATTTTCCTTCAGTGTCTCTGCAAATGCCTAGCAACGGATCTTTTATGTGTAGGCTAATAATAATAAACATTTCAGTTCCTTACGTGTAAAGCCTATGGTTAATCAATCCTAGCGAACGAAAGTAAGTATTGCTTGCGTATAATGGCTCGAACAAACCACAAAAACGTGGCACTTCAAAATGTATCTGGAAAAGTGAAAGTAATAAGTAACAGCAGTAAAAAATGGTTATGCAAAATAATGGAGTTGCCTACTTTACTCAACGTGGGTGTAAATTAGACCTATAATTTGAAATCTGTCACTTGGATATAGAAATACGAATGTGAAGTATTATATTAGCATTTTATGATGGTTAACCTACAATATAAAGACCAGCTAAATTAAAGTTTGAGTAATTGAGCGTGTCTGAATATTTCATTTGCTTACAATCGGTAAACTAGTTAATGACACACATTAACTTAAACATTTTTCCACACCGTGAAATTTTCGAAATATAGAGACGTAAATACTAAAACGACACGAGAAAACATTACATTTACGTTACTTTACTAATAATTAAATTAGTACAATGTTTAATAAAATGTTGTATAGTTCTTTCTCAGATGTTTATGTAATTAATTTAAAATTCAGAGCAACGCCTTTTTTTAAAAGCTGAATACTGTGTACACAAAATGCCTAACGCGATAATAATATAGTGTTGCGTGCCATGTTCCTGGAGGCCAGTGGTCGGCGGTTGTTTCGTAACACCTTGAGGGCTGGCCGATGACTCAAAGCCCGGGTGGCTCATAGTGGGAAAACCGCCGACACTACGTCATAGATACCTGTCCCAACTGCGTCTTAACCCTTCGAGGGCTGCCGACGTGACTGCCAGCATATCCGAAACATGATGAAA
>PNEQ01069439.1:0-36922 GCA_003012365.1 Medauroidea extradentata | reverse complement strand
AACCACCCCCAGGGGTTCTCACCCTTGTAATAAACCACGCTGCGGCTCCTGTGCAATACATCAACCTTCCACATCATTCAATAGCAGACAGACTAATCAAACCTACTCCGTACCAGGAAGCCACAACTGTGCAACTGAAAACCTCATCTACCAGCTACAGTGCACTCACTGCAATGCAGAGTATATCGGCCTAACCACCGACACTCTCAGACAGAGGATGAATGGCACAGTGCTGACACCAAAAAAGCCATAGCTGGAGCGGAGGTTTATCCACATGAGAAGCCAGTTGCTGCACATGCAGCATTTCATAACTCCAACTTTGATTCCTGTTATACAACCAGAGTGGTGAGGGCTCTACCACTGTTGAATAACAAAAACAAAGCAGAATTAAGATGCTGGGAACTGGCACATCAATACATTACAAAATCCAGACAGCCACCTGGCCTTAACCTCAGATAACAAACCCTAATTTCAAACTTCCCGCCGCACCTTAGTTCGCCCTCTGGCCGCTAGGTGTACTGATTACCAAGCACCGCTGGACAATAGACTTCAGTGTGCCTCCACTCACCTGATGAAGCAGATGTAGTCTGTGAAACGTTGTGACCGCGCGTCCGCGGAGAAATGTGTTCGCCCTATGTGTGTGTGTTTCTATCTGCAAGTACCATCCTGTGAGTACTTGTGCACAACTCTTTCTGTTTTATTTGTAATTAGTAGCCTAGCGGCCTTTCCCGCCATTGTCCTATTTTATGCAAAGTGTAGTGGTTGAAAGCAATATTTTGAATACTGGAACTGTCACAATTTTTTTAAAAGTATTTTTAGAGAATAAAAGCCATACACAAATAATGCAGTCGTGAACAGTTTTGTGTTTGTTTGGTGCAAGTTTCACTGTTCCAGAGAAAATTACCTTTCCAAGACTAATAAAAAAAAAAATTCATAAATGTTTGGTAAACATCACATTTCATGAAATGTAACTTGCAGTCTAGACTTTTTAACAGTGACTTTTTTCTTATAGCAAATGAAATATTACCGTATCTTGTGTTATATAATATTATGGCATCAAAAATTTCAGGAATTTTAACATGATGTAATGGCAGGTAGTCACATTCTGAATAAGTAAATTTTGATCACATTTTAAATGTTGTAATTGTTTATTTATATTGACATGTTTGCACAGAGTATGTTTTGTTGAATTATTGGTAAGCTTTTTGAAATCATTAAGGTAAAAGAAAATCATATTGCATTTGTGTAGTGCTTTCTATTATAAAGACTGATACAACTTCTGTACTGTTCATCTTATTTTTTAATCTGTCATTGTTGATTTTATATCATAGATGATTCAGAATAAAGTGAGCACTCAAAAAAGCCGTGATTAATTTATATTTTTTGCCAGTTTATATCTTTCCGCTGAATGTAAACGTAAACATTGCCACGTACTTTTATTTTAATTGGCTTTTACAATGTTTACATCTGTCAGGCTACATTGATTCGATAAAAATATTATCGACAATATCTACTGATTAAATGTACAAGGACTCAATATATGCTATTGTCAATAGTTATCTTAGTTTAATTACCTGCGAGTTAACGTCTTGTAATACTAGTTTGTCCATCGACTCCAAATTATACAACACGCACAATTACTGTTATGAATGTCGTAAATGCTGGCATAAGTATGTTTGAATTTGTAACTCAAACCGCCACTAAAAACACACATGAGACACGCAGTCCAAGAGTTCAATTTTCTTTCAGTTCTAATGCCGTGAACAATGACGACGCAGTTAACAGAAACAATAAATAATGTAGTTTCTCATGTGTGAAACAAAAAAAAGTTCTGGTTCAACTCGCTTTCAAGTAAGCGAAGCGACGAAAACCTAACTCTAATGCCACCTGTCGGTGGAATTTTGAACTGTCGAAGGCACAGAGCTAGTGGCCTCGTGCAGCTGCCAGGTAGCTTCACATTCTGCTGGCGCTAATTGAGTCAAATTATACAGTCACTAGAAATGTCAATAAGATCATAAATAAATATTTAAAAGTGTATTATATACAGAGAGTTCTATTTCATTTAATGTTCTTTCACTAATGCTGTATTCAAATAGAAAAATACACGGAACTATAGAGTGTCTCATGCTTAGATTGCTGTACAGGGTTATATGGACATTCACACTCTCTGTCCAATGTATGGTAGCTGTCATAAGCACTGTCCTTGTTTCTGCGCGCACTGTTGCCAAAAAATCCTAAAATTTTCACGTTGTATCTTTGATCTTAAATTTTTTGCATATTGTACAGCATCAAAACATGCATTGGCTTATATAGTTGGTTCATTATTTTCACCACTTTAAGGGGTTCAAAAAATTAAAAATAACTAATATTTGGATCTTGGCAATGGTTTCATGCATCCTCAAATATATTACATCATAACTTACGAATCAAAAGCAATATCGTATCCAGAAGTTTATGGTGTGTAATTTCATATATCTGGACGCCAACGAATAAATCTGAAGGCTAAATTTGTTTCGTTACTCGTAGAGAAATGTTTTTCGAATGTTATGTGCACTTTCTAACAAACTGAAACATCAATAAGTTGGTCAGTGAGGAACTGTTTTGGTATTCAGGTTAGATGGGAGGTGAAAGTGAGGAATTTGTTCTTAATGAGCTAAATATATTTTTAAAAGCAACCCCACCTCAATAGCTTTTGCCGTTCTCTTATATATAGCTGTGAAATGTGTTGGGTATTGTGTTATGAGCTCACCACACGCTCACCCTACAAACTCGACCGCTGAGTGTCACTCAAAGTGTTGTCAGAAGAGAAAAAAAAAGTTCCGTTATCTTTTCTGACTATGAGGTTATGTCTGGAAAGGTTAATAAATAAGATACAGGCAGCAGTTTTCTTCGTCCCGTGTCCTAAACTGGTTCAGAAGTGAAACTGCAGTATCTTGCAGCAGAACGATCATTGTATATAGTGACTGATTTTGAAACAAAATTTCATGTGTGTAATTTTTTGTTAACATTTATTTGTGTGGAAGGCAAAACAATAACAGGTTATAATATTGGTAGGCTACGAGAAAGGTAGTGAAATATTGTATTGATCTTATTCCAGTATTTTTCACATACTATTAACGTACTGTAAAACGGGGTGATTAGAAACACTGGGGTGATTTGAAACACAATTTTAAAGCTAAATTTTTTGTATTAATTCTGTTTTAAAAATTCTGTTTTTAGGTAGGCAAGTTAAAACTGTTTACAAACAGTAGTTTTATAGTATTTATAATTATTTTAACTAAAAGGTGTCAGCTAGGAATTTATTTCTAATTATTGTCTATTCTCCCCAGTTTTTCAAATCACTCCATTTTACAGTATTAAGGAAGCTTTAGAAGAAACTGAATGTTCCAAATAAACCATTTACACTAATAGGAAGCAACAATAGCAACACAGTACATCAAACTAACATGAAAAATTGAAATCGTAAAGGAAAGATAAACAATAAATAATTCCCGTAAACAAACTTAAGGCAATGATCCTTCATTTCTACTACTCATATGGTTTTTTTTTAAAATCCTGAATCAGAGCAATCATAAAACTACAACTCTCATACAGTTTGTTTACAAGGTTTTACTATGTTGTCTGATTTGTTTCCTTGACAAAAAAATTTACCTGGTTTAGGTAAGTTTTTGACTACGAATATTAGTAATTACCTTAAACTTTATGTATACATATTACAAAACTACATAATATATAGTAAAATAAATTTAAATAATATGGGTCAACATGTTGTGTTATATATGCTTTCGTTTGGGCTTAACATATAATTATCAAAGAAGTAGTGGAAATGAGTGATACACCAAGTTGACATCACGGCAGAACATTAATGTACTTTCTTTTGTTTGATAACAGAGCAGTGGTAAATCACATGCATTGCATTCGGGAGTACCCTAGTTCGATACCCAGCACTGAACATCCTGATTTTGGTCTTCCAGGTTTTCCAAAATCACTCCAGGCAAATGCTGGGATGATTCTTTAACAAAGAACATGACCGACTCGTTCCCCCTTTCCCAATGTACCTCTACCTAGGCCTTGTGCTGTTCGAGGGTACATAAAAGCATCCAAATAAATAATTAACATCCCCCTTTCCCACTTTAAATGTATTCTTAGCAGACAATAAAAGTGACAGAAAACAGACATATTTTTCAGTTCCCATATGACATTGGTTTTGAATGATAAATTTCATTGTCAACATTACTTCGAAAACATTTTTGTCTTCTGACAAACGGTACTAAAAGTGGAAGAAATCTTCCGTTTTTGTCAGCAGTAGCTATAATGATTAAAAGATATGTGATAATAATTATTTCTGAATGAAGTGCCTGTTACAATTCATGTAGTGAATTACTATCAGTGGAGTGTGTTAATTGTTTCTTATTTTAAAATAATGGAAAATGTAATTAATTAACATAATACTATACAAATTGTAATATCAATTCTAATAATAAAGAATATAATATTTTAAAGCTCAAAGTTCTGAAGTATTGCACCTCCCGAACTTCGTAACGTGGCTGCGATCTGGCAACAGTGCGCGCCATAAGCTCTGTACTGCAAACGAAGGTTGGGGCGCTGTATACATGTGATGATTCGCTATCAACAACACAAGCAGTGATGTAACACTTGCTAATGTTAATGTTGACTTAGATGCAGTAACGGCTAGTTTTTTTTTAAGGTTTAATCTTTAGTGCTCACTTTATCCAGAATGGATGACCTATATCAGTTTTGTTGAATTGGCTTTATTTTTAACTGTATGATTTTGTATGTAGTTTGTGCATGTTTGCATGTGTGTGTGCTCACAAATAAATATGGGTGCATGAAATTACTTCTAAATCTTTTTTGGCACTAACCCTTTAGTTGTTACGCTTTAGATATCTCAAGCTGTGGAACTGTGCACGCCAGTGCTATGCTCAAGATAACTCAATTTCGTTATTTTTCTTTCTACTGCGTCGGAGGATTATACTAGTGCTCAAATTTTATGTTGTGGAAGCAAGTGCTATCTGTTTGCGTCTCTCGAAACCTTGCGTAGTTCCTTTTCCTCACAATAGAGCACACATAAAGCTTCTTGAGAACAACACACAGTTTTTTTTTCAGCTCTCTATTTTATTTTACTGCGTCTCACATATCGCCATGCTTGTATTCAAGTGCTATCTGTTGGATTTGCTTTGAACCTCACGTAGTGTCTTTTCCCCACAACAAAGTGCATGTAAAGCTGTTTCTGAATAACACTAGTATTTTATTTTTCCTGGCATTTACTGCAACTTATGTGTTTCACAAGAATGATGTCGAAAAGGCGTGGCATTTTAGCACCAGAGGAACAAATAGATTATTTATACTCCGGTGTTCCAAGTTTTGAAACTGAGGAAAATTGTGTCACAGGTGAGTAAAGTGATTGTAACGAAAGTGTTGAAAATATAAATGTCAATGCAAAAAATAATAAATACTCCTACGCCTGGCATAATTGAGGTAAAGAACACTTGGGACATAGTTTTGGTATGAGTTTTTCAGGTGTAACAAGTAACATTATTACTTCAGAATCAACAGAACTTGAATTTTTTGAGTCATTACTAACAAATAATTGTGCAAATATTGTGGCTTTGGAAACAAACTGGTACCACGAACAAATTGTAAACAACACAGAACTCTGCCCTCATTCCCGCATTACAAAATGGGCTGACAAAAACTGTAATGAAATGTACGTTTTACTTGGCGTCACAATGTGATGGTTAGAAATAAACATCTTACCATTGCAGAACACAGGTCATCAGATTCAATGAAGCATGCATGCCCCAATATTTTCCCAAATAATGTCATGGGACAGATACATTGTACTTCGTAGCATGCTTCATTTTTCTAACAATGAACAGCCAGAATATGGTGACAAATTTAAGAAAAATTAGACCTGTTGTTGAGCTCGTGAAGACTTGTTTTGCGAATAATCTTGTACTATTTCAAAACTTGTGCATAGATGAAAGTCTCATGCTTTTCCAAGGTAGACTATCATTCAAACAGTATATAAAATGGAAATTACATAATTTTGGAATAAATTATTCTGTGCGATGTGGTAACCGGCTGCTTGATTTTATAATTTATTTTGGAGCTCAAACAATGTCAACGATCCAGAAAATGTTGGTATTTCAAGATCTAGTGTGTACGAACTTTGGTTACCAAATCTTAATAGAGGCCACACTTTATGTTGATAACTGGTACACAAGTCCATAGTTATTTTGTTTTTTAAATGCTAAACAGACTAATGCATGCGGTACGGTAAGGAAGAACAGAAAGGGGATTCCGGATCTGTCCAAAAAATTGTCCAAGGAGAAACTTTGTCAAAGAGTATAGATATATTGACAGTACTAAAGTGGCATGACCGGCAGGATTGTTAGATGCTTACAACAGTGCATTATATTAGTGTTGCAAAAACTGGAAAAATACATTACAAGACTGGAAACCTGGTTGAAAAATCCCTCTTTTGTTAAAGATTACAGGGACAACATGGGAGCAGTTGACCGAAGTGAAATGCTGCTTAATTCTTTGGCCTGCGTGAAGAAAACTGTAAAATGGTACAAAAATGTTTTCTTCCATTTTATCGACATGATCCTCCATGCGCGTACTTTGTACATGACAAAAACTGGAAAACGTATGTCATTAGCAGAGTTTGTTACATGTGATCAAATAGTTACTTGAGAAGCATAAACATACAAAATCATCACCACTGATTTGCAGACTCAGCAACTCAGACACGCCTCTCCGTCTTACTCAGACATTTTCCCAGCTTTGTCCCATCAACAGAAAAGAAGAAAAACCCTACAAGATATTGCCATTTTTGCAGTAATACCAGGAAAAAAAGAAAAGAAGAGACGAGAATCACGTTACATGTGTGATTTGTGTGGAGTTGCACTGTGTGTTGGGCCATGTTACAACAAATATCACACTCTCAAAAACTATTGATGCAAATAGTGAACAAGTGAAAAAGTGTATCGAATTGACATATAAATGTTCTAAATTGTGCCTCTATGTAAACACAAACAATTTTTTATAAAAACACAGATAAATCAAAATTGAAGGGCTTAGAAAGCAAGGGGTGTAAGTGACATTTATAACATCATCGTTTCTCGCCCTAACAGCATATAACAGCTATTATTGTAAAACCCCACCAAATTATGGCTCATTAGATTGTGTCACACATACCTCTCGGCCACAAAATTATTAACTTGACATTAACTACCAAAATATGCACTAAACATTTGACCACTCATTAAATTCATAAAATAATTTTTATCAGAGCACATAATTTTCAGCAACTATACATATTCATTTTGTGTTATACGTGGAAGGAAATTTTTTAAATTGAACTAAAAATGACATACATCTATTCATTGATGAAAAAAAGTAAACAGAGTACTTCATAGTCTTCAGTTAAGTTAACATTTAAAACATTGTAAAAATTATACCAAAAGCAGAAAATCAGGGAGAATTTAGTGAACTTCAAAAGATTTTTTTTACACAATGTTTAGTTCTATCATGAGTGATATAGGAACGTCTATTTAAAGAGTACAAACCAAATGTGTTGTAATATCAGTTCATGCATGGACTCCGCATGGCTGTTCGCATGGCATGTGTCTGTAGAACAGATCGCTATACATGAGTAATTAGTATCATGTCTACTCATAGATTCGTACTAATATTCACTAAGTTGATGATTGTTATTCATTGCATTAACAATAATACAGATACAGTCAAGAAAATAGAAAATACTGTCATTTTGACTTCAAAATCTAACTAAAATCCAGGCCGTGGTGCAGAATGGTCAGACCATTCGCCTCCCACCAAGGCGATCCAGGTTCGATTCCTGGCGGGATTGGTCCCCGGATTTTTGCACGTGGGAATCGTGTCGGACAGTGCCGTTGGTCAGCTGGTTTTCTTGGGTATCTTCCATTTCCCCCGCCCTTTCATTCCGGCGTTGCTCCATATTCACACGTCTTCTCTCGCCAGCACTGAAGACCTCAATGTTAAGGTGGCTGCTTACCACACACTTCAAATGCGTTGCAGTGTGTTCGGAAACAGGTTTTTTTTTCTACGAAAATGTTCCACGTGTGTCCATTGTGGCAACGTACGAAAAGAAAACAAACTTTAGACAAGGTCGGAACCTCATTGTTTAGACATCATGTTCATTAAAAACACTGTTTCTAAGCCCTCCAACATGGCTAAAAACTGCCTTTTCAGACTTTCATACTTCAAAATGTACTAACCAGGTGTACATGAAACTTAGATTGCAACCTGCGCTGAACTTAGTTGCAGACTTTCCACCCATAAAATGATATGGTCACAGCTTAGTGTCCAATAGTAAAAACCGTTCGGCGGGAACCTTGCATGCTAGTTCAGCGCTTGGCTCATTGAGGCGATGTTGCATTTGATGCTCGCTTCAAGGTCAATCTTACTGCTCCGTCGCTTTTGAGCCTCTCATGCGCGGGTAGGCGGCGCTCTTAAATGCTGACCAAAATATCTCACTCACTAACCCAACTAAAATCAAATGTTTGCTCGAGATAAGCCTGTGTAAATGAAACAATGAAACAATCATATTGCCAAATATTTTCCATACATAAATTTTTCTATATAATTACAATGGTCTAAAATCATTTAGTAAAATTTTTGTATTCAGAGAATCTGATTTTTAAATCAGGGTTTGACAATATTAATTGTTTGTAGAGATTTTAAAATTGTTTTTAAGTTTCATGGTGTGTAAGAAATTTTTTACTGTGTCAAAAGTTTTGTGTAAAATGTGAGTGACTGTATGTGTTTGTTGCATATAGTTACTTGAATTATAATGTTTATATAATTTAATATAATAGTTATTTAAACATTAAGGTATTGTGGAAGTTTTTACTGCTAACACATATTTTCAACTGTAATTTTACATTGCAGTGTGCATATCTGTCTTATTGCCTGATATAACGACATTCGTATTTCTGTTTACAACTGTGTATTCTAAATCTCATCAAGCTACGTTTGTCATAAACTCTGAATGGATATTAGAGAAGCAGTGGATTCTGAAATGAAACTTAAAACAGAAGTTACAGTGCAATGAGAATTGTATTCACCTAATTTCAAAAACTGTTAATTGTTCAGGGGTTGCAAATTTAAATGTTGATACAGTTGCATAAAAAGTCTTACTAAAAGTATTTTAATTCTTAGGCAGTTGATCAATGATAGTATAAATGCTTAAATTGGTTATGTTAAAAGCGGCAACAAAATGTAGAATAGGGAGGGCTATTTAACTATCAGTCCTTTGAACTCTGGAAATGCAAAGTGCTGTGTAAGTAAGGTGTTATTAATTAATTGTTATAGTGTACAGTGATTTTTTTTTGTGTTGAAGAATATATGTTTACTTAAAATTATCTTGTATTCAGTAACTGTAGTGTCATCGAAAATAACCCCCTCTCGAAAGATTAAAGCAAGTAAACAAAAATACATACTGTATAAGGTATGACTTTTGAGTTCAGCAAATGTGGTTCACCAAGAGTCATAATTTTCTTGAAATACTGTGGTGGGGAAACTAATTGATGTCTTTTTATTTCAGATAAGTGTTTTTTTCTTGAGTATACAATTCAAAAAAGAATCATCATAGCTATTTAAACTGTTTTCCATTTTTTATGTCTTTATTACCATCGTAGCTTGAGCTGTAAAGGCTTGGAAAATTCAATTAATTTGGGGGGTGTCATGTGCAGTAGGAGTGCTGGTAAATGCCAAATGAGAAAATAATGTATAGAGGACAAAAAAACTTTGAGTGAGTCAGGAGAGTTCATTTTTGAAAGAATGACAGCGGCCAAGTACGGTTCTGCAAGAGCTGCACTACACGTGCAATACACCCGTTAAGAAAAAGTCTTGACGACAGACAGTTGAAACAGTTGATTTGTACAGTGCGGCACCAGGAAGCAAATTTATCACTTCCGTATGTGTAGCACCAGCAATTTCATGTGGTATCCTTCTCTCCAGCACAGACCATTCAGGAGAGCCCTCTCCTAAACTAGGTTTTCTCATCACAAAGATGTGCTTAGATTACTTCCCCATTTGGCATACACTCTAATGATTGTGGATGTGTATAACTGTGTTAAATGCTTGTAGCTAATTTTTGGTCCTTTGCATAGAAAGTGTTGGGAATATAATTTTTATGATTGTGTCATTTAACGTGTCATTTTTCATAGACAAGTATGGTGTTCTAACATTAAGTATGGTAAGTTTAAACTAATGTGATATTGTTCTCTGTGTGTTGTGGCAGTTTTCTATTCCTTTATATTGTCCTTCCCACTCCTTTGTGACGTGTGTTCCTTTCTTTGAGCAAGACTGTAATTTGTGTGTTAACAATATTTCCTTTAACGTGAGGCTTTTGACAGCCTATATTAACAAACAGGTTTAACTAATATTTCTCCATGATACTTTGTTTTTAAGAATATAATTATGATAAGGCAAGAGAAGTGTGTATGTAGAGTACCAGACCTTTGTTTTATTAAAATAAACTTGTGTTAAATCAGCAACAAGGGATCCTCAACCTTTCCTATGCATGAACACAATAACTATTAGATGAAGAAACATAGGATCATTTTGTAATTTTTTTAGAAAAATTTGTTACTATATAATAATTTTTTGCTACTTTGTTACAACATTTTGAACTGTAAAAATATACACGTAAAATGTGTGGCCACGAGCTGCGACTGGGGTGAGTATGTGATGTACAAAAGTTATTTTGCCAAGGACATGTGAACATTAGACTTTTCACAGACTTGTTCAGAGAGCTGTAGGCACTTTATCTTGCGCATTCCGTAGCCACTGATATGCTATAAAGGTGAAAAACTTCTAAAGAAAAAATATTTGACAACTTTAAAAGTATATAAATTGGCATATGTCCAGGAATTTTTTAATAATGGTATTAAAGTATATTAAGATATTGTCAGTATTTTGTAATGTTAAAATTCAACTCGAAACCTTAGCTGCTGCAATATAGATAAGGTATGATATCCCTAATGTTGTGCCCAAACCCTCAAAATGGTTTAGAAACTGTGTTACAATCTCTATTCAGTGGTGACTGTTGTCAAGTCTGCATAAAGAAGATGAAAAATTATTTAGTTATGGTTCCTAATGCCTTTCGTTTTTGAGTTTTATTTGTAGAGGTTGTCTCGTGATGAAATATGTAACTGTTTACCTTAAAGTAAAATTTTACTTAATTTTAATATGGAAAGAAGTTGTTCTAAAATTATGGAGAAACCAAAGTGTAGTAGTGTATCTGTGTTACATGACGAAACATAGGCATCTGAACATGATTGAGTGAAAATGATGGTTCAAGTGTGGCCACGTAGAGCACAAAGCAGCGATTATAATGTGCATATTGCTTGTACTAAGTTCTCACAGATGGTGGGCTGCTCATCTCACAACTTTTGTGTTATCTCTTGTGAGGATACTCCATAGTAAACTGTGGAGGTTGGTTTGTGTGCCTCATTCAAAGGTGTCTTTCGTCCTTTTTTTAATTGATAAGCCATGGTTTTCCTCATTGTCACCATGCCTCAAAGGCCACAGTTTATTTTCATTGTGAAAGTCTTTGAAATTCAAGCTAAGTGTATAAAAGTACTTGAAATTCAAGCTAGGGAGTTTTTTAATCGTGAAAAATGCACTCGTTATAAGCTTATGTAGTGTGTGTAGGTAAGAGAGTTTATTTGAGCTAGGTAAATGTTTTTCAAATAGGTTACTACAGGTCTGTTGTAGATTTGGAATTGAATAGTTCTTATTCCACATTTTTGACAGTTGATAAGTTAGTAAGCTAGTTTGGAAATTTAGGGCTGTAGAAGCAATTTTATAAATGGTTTCACGTTCATCATGTGTTACTGCTGTGGTTTTTACTAGCATGCTTTAAAATACTAACTAGTAGTGGTAGACATGAATGTATTTTTTTCCCGGATGTCTAATGTAATGTAAACTGCATGTAAATAAGTACACTTATAACAAACGAGATGTATGATACTCTATGATACTGTACATATGGTTTAGCCTTACTTTATTGAGCTTGCTTTTGTATGTGAATAAAATGTTGTGGTGCTACACAAATTAATTTTTTTTTTTGTGCAGATTGGCTTTAATTGCTTGGGTGTGTGTGCTAAATATATGTGTGGGTGTGTGTATGTGTATCATTGGATTGACTGTGTAGTCTTCAAGTATTTTGTGATTTAAGTTTTCTGTAACACAGGTAGTTAGATTCTAGTAAACAATATTTTCATGTTAAATAACAATCCTTCATCTCTTGGAATTTGAAGTTAATATAAACATTGAAGGTACTTGTGTAATTGTGTGTATGTCTGTGTGTATGCATGCACTTATGAAAACATATGCAAACATGCTTATAAAAATATGGGCTGTGAGGGTGATAGTTTATCTTATAATCTATTGTTAGTTTTTCTCAGTTAAGTATACAGTGAGCCCTCAATTACCATTGGGGTTAGGTTCCTGAAAATAGCAACGCAAATTTAAACAATTTAAATGGAGTCCACGGCCTTTGGTCAAATGTTTGTCGGTCGGTTCGCAGAGTCAGCTCTAGCACTCAAGAATGGATTAATGATGTCATTTTGAATCTGCAACTATTTAAATTGAAAAAATGGATGCTCAAACATTAGCAACGTTATTCTGAAGTTATGTAAAGCGGTCTGCGTAAATTGAGGACTAACTGTATAATTACTGAGTAAAACATACAATTTACTTAATAGTGGGAACTGTAATAATCACAAATTTAGAGACTGTAACAACACATGTGCAGTTCTTCAATGTAGTCGTCAACATTCTGTTGGACAGGTAGCTATGTGGAAGTCATACAATTCCTTGAGCATCATTTGTAACCTGGATGATGTGAAGGGTGAGGTCTTTCATATGTAAAACCTTTGATACATTTCGGACACTGGTACCACAAAACAGTTTTGTCACCTTCTGAATCAAATTATAATCACTGCACTTTATTTAAGGTGGTCACCTTAGGACATATTTTACACAGCTAAAAATGACAAAATCATATCATTTTAAATCAAAGGGACTTGAGAAAACTTTGCACATACTTGCCATCTCACACACAAAAACATACTACCAGTACACATACATTCAAATAGAGTATGTTACTATTTAACCTCGCTAAAAGTGTTACACCAATCTCAGCAATTAATATACTGTACTGGTATTATAGACTTTTTTTTTTTTGGATTATTTGATGTACATATTGCCAATGACCAATGCATAACACTTTATGATGCTGATAGGAATAAAGTTCCTCTGCCACAAATAACAATTAAATTTTGACAGTCTTTTTTTTTACATTTGCCTACCAGTGTATAAATCACTATTTATAAAAGGACTGTCTACAACTATTAGATAGTTTAAATTCAAACAAAACTTTAATTTGAATTTGCGCACTGGCCAAACAGACTCAAAAGTGGGCCTGGGCACTTGAATTTAGAAGACAGACCATTTAACTTTATCAAGTTTTTGACAACTCAAATACTATTGAGATTCAGTGTACACTACACAGAAGAGAGCTCCATAAATGAAAGTCTCAGTTTGCCTATAGAAATCGTGCAGACTGAATAATCCCTAAACAGAATTAGACAGACTTACCACACCATCATCGGAATGGCGCAGATGAACAACTATGTGAACATGATTCACTGCTTAGCAGTTCTTCGCTAAAAATGGTGAATAATAATGAAGTAGACAGCTATTGACTGGCAGTTTAACTTGAAAGGAACAATAAGTTAACGTACCCAGTGAATATTAGTTTTTTGAAGACTAAAAAATTCTGTTACAACATTGACAGCATTTAACCCAAGGCACCTACCGCTTGTTTCACATTGTAGAATACCACTTGTGTCAAACTAACATTTCAGGTTACACTGTACACTTCTTCATTAACTAATAATTCAGCTTGCAAATACGTTCACATTGTATACATTCATGTAAAGCCTTGCTGTGTAATAACTAAAGCTCAACAGCATAAGAGTTCAGTTCATCAGTCGTTAATAATCAGTCGTTAATAAGTAAAGTGCGCTCTTACTTCACGGGCCAATACATCACTTTGTAACATGTGCAGGAAAACTTGGCTCACACTCTCTGCTCAAGCGCACACATGCGTACCGAAACAACAGTCATTAGTCCGTTACTTTTCTACGTGCACACATTGACCTTGTGACAATCGTTGAGCGTTACATCCTCTTGGCACAAGTCATTGAACTGGCGTACTGTCGTCTTGCTGGTAACTTGCTTCTATGAGCCAGTTAGTGGCAACACCTTCAGTTTATGCATATTAAAGCTATATTAGCTTTATACACACACCTGTTCAAGATGTTCTTAACTTGAACGGACTGTGAAAAGTTCTACTCGGTCATTACATCCCATCAGGATTTCTCTACTTATGTATGACTTCTATATTTTAATAATTTGGTGATTAAATAACATGCATTTACTAGCAGGCATAATAGTCATGTGTTCGAATCATAAGAGCTGCAATTTTGGACACATTGTTTAATCAAATATTGCTGCCTATAATGCACTAGTTATTGGGAATAAATCCTGAGGAAATAATAATATGTTTGTATCGTCTTAAAATTTAGGAGTATTTTTATATATACTCCCTCCATGTTGGCATGGATGTGCAAGCTAGAAACAATAAAACAAATAAACACTACTGTTCAGGTTACAGTGTTTGTGGTATACATACAGCTTCTTCACTTTGAGTAATATAAATTTTATGAAGTCACTGTGACTCTCTACTTAGTCCAAATTTGAAAATAGACTTCTCGTTTCAAGCCAGTTCAACAGCAGACTACCAAAAAAAGATGTTTTTCTGTTTTGCTATTGACAGTTTATGAGAAAATTTGTACTTACATTTCTTGCTTGGAATGCTACAGGGTTAACAGCTCAAGGTTTAAGGTGGCAACCTTTCAGAGAGTGTCGAGCAGTTATAGGATTATTCGAAAACTGCTTAACGTGCATGAGTGATGTCTGCTTAGGAATGTCATTCAAGGAACGTTAACATATGTGTGAACACCCGATTCAGGTTCATTACTAATCATTAAAACATATTTGTGGTGACGAAAAATGGCAAAAAATGGGTGTGTTTGTGGTACTTTTTAAGTATGAAAATCTCAGTGCAGAATGTTTTTGACGGTATAGGGGGTACAATACACCTTTGCTGTTAATATTAAGTTGTCTCATAGAGAGTAATTGTCTGCGTGAAGAATGTATGCTAGTTCAGTGACTTGCGCCTAGAGGCCAGGGCAAGGCATGGTGGGTGCACGTGTTGTGTCATCCTTACTGCTCCTGCACTTCCAGGCCTCAAATACATTAAATATATTCACTAAGACAGCCACCTTAATTGCTCTTCCTGGCTGGTTCACAAAGCACTTTGCTTAGGTTTGGTAGATCACACATCATTAAAAATAATTTTATTGTTTCATTGTGATATCTAAACTTTAATATCATTTTTTAAGTGTTACATGCTGAAAGACAGGTTCAAGATCTCATTTAAATTCAGAGGATTGTTTTATCGGGGATGGAGTTTGCTGAAATGCAGGTTGTAGCTGCTCAATGTCTGAACAGACTCTTTATTCTTAAAACTGCATATTTGAACAAGTCAGTAATGCAGGTACTGTGTACAAATGGAATGCCTTGCACGTATAAGTGATGAAAATAGTGATGAGTGAGCAGGAGTCTTATTGTTGTCACGTTCTGAGGCTTCTAACATGCAAAATATTTTCAGGCAGGTAAAACCCTGAAGTACTGTTACATGAAGAATTTTATGACGTGTTAAGGTGATTTTGGCAAATGATAATGTCAAAGTTTAAATTTATGGCTGGGCAATATATAATTTTTAATGCTTTATTAATAAATTCGTGAAACAGGCATGGTAATGTTATTTTATTGCATCCATTCGAGGGTTTAGTGTCAAAGAACCGTATCTACATAAGAAAATAATTTGTAGATACGGTTCTTTGACACTAAGCCCTCGCATTAGCAATATACCTTTTGCAAGTCCAAGGATCTGGAAATACTGATGCTGTGTTATTCATAAAACAAGTGTACGATTCTGGTAGGTCATGTAATCAATATTGTGAACATTTACATCTTTTCAGTGTTCCATATGCTACAGCTGTGACCGTTACAGTGTATTTTTACTGCCTTGCTCACAATCAATAGAAAGAATTTTACACATGTAGAGTAAACATTGTAATGCATACTGTTCATAAAATTAATTAACATATTATAATTTTTATACTAAGAGTACGATGTGGCAAGTTGGTCTTATCTGTAGAGACAATAAAAAATAAAGGTACTTTATTATCTCCAGTTAGTTGGTGTTATGTGAATAATAACTGCAGGTAAAAATTATCATATATCTGTTTTGTCATTCCCTGAAAGTTGGCATTTGGGCATGAGTTTATATGGTTTTTAGTCAAGAAAATACCAGAGCTGAGAGATGATTGCATAAAGTAAAGCACGAAATAGCCTGTTTGAGCAAAAGCGACATTGCTATGAAATTCTTCATTTCAAAGTAGTTGATATTTACCAGAACGTTTGTTAGGGTTTTAAAGTATGCTTGTGAAACTGGGTGTATGTTTTGTTACGAACTAGCATATTTTTTCTAAAGGGCATCATGTGTGTTTCAGAAGAGTGGCACAGCAACAGATACAGGTGAAGAGACATTTCACGTAAATATGCCAAGCTCTGTTGTGGTTTTGGATGAGAACCAGCCTTATTCCACCATCTGTCATACATCTTCAGAACAAGAGAGAGATGACATTTCTCAAGTTGATCAGCAGGCAGAAATGGTAGGTAAAAGCTTGCTGTTTTCCATTTATTTTTGAAATGGTGTACTACTTATGGTGGAAAATCCATCACAATCTTGGATTAATTTGATTTGTACAGTAACTTTTGTTTCCAATTTATTTTGTAGAATTGACTACAATAGGAAATATATAACTTGGTCAACAGTTTCATTTACAACATGAATAGAATCTTTTTGTTAACATTAACAGAATTGCAGAAAGGACATTTTTAAAAAATGTTCTTTTATTTATCACACAAACCAAATTAATGTGAGACGTTTAGTTGTTACATATTGAAACTTGCACCATGTCATGTTCGTCGTCCTTTAGTGTAATGTACACCAAATTAAAAATTTGTCAACAATTTTAATAATCTAAATTGGCTGTGAATGTTCTACATTAAGGCGACTGTCTGCCCAAGCAGCCAAGCGGTGTGTAGATCTTTGGCCAATACGGATTTATTGAAATGTTACTTACTGTATATGAGTGATATCTGCGTAGAATCAGCATTCAACGTACGTTACTCGTGTATACTCTTTTCAGGTCCTCTGGTACTCAAGTAATTATTAATGCTTACCATTTTCTCGCTACTAAAATTAGCTAAAATAGGTGTTTTAGCAGTCCATTTTAGACATGATAATCTTAGCTCAGAATATTTTAAAACTGTATCTATTATATTATGTACATCATAAAATCATAGGGTAACTACTGAAATTTCTGATGAAGGGGAGTTATTGGCGAGAATGTTGCACACCAGTTTGTTGACTTGAACGTAAAGGCTAGGGTGAGGCATTATGTGCATACTGTGTTGCCCTTAGCTCTCCACACTTCTTGGACTGGAACACGCAAAATATGCCCACACAGGTAGTCAGTTTAAGGGACCATATATGGCATAATTTTAATGTTTCATGGTGATAGTGTTCCTTGGTGTCAGATAGTAGATTGCCCAATAGATGTGTGTGCTGCTACAAATATTTTGGTTGATTCAGTGTGGACACAGCTGATTCTCAGCCGAATTGCCAAATCTTCGACGTGCCTCTGTGGTGGGTGTGTCAGGCAGTGTGTAGGCAGAGCAGGAATCAGGAGAAAGTAGGTACATGTTGGTGAAATAAACTACACCTGGTTCCATTGCTAGTTCTCCCTGAGCAGGTGAATCACAGTGTGTTTAGCCGTGTGCTGTATTAGAGGTCAATTCCACAGAGGACGAAAGTGCACAGGTGGGTGGGCTTGTGCAACACTCTGCCTCATGTATTACTCGACCATGACGAGTGTGCAGCGGAAGGGGGGAAGGGCACAGTGCTAGTAGCGCACTTCAGACAGTGTGGGAGAGGGATGACCTTGCGAGGTATGGAGTTGTAAAACTGGTGAGCGTGCAGCTGTGACCACAATTGTGTGCAACAGTGTCGACAGCTATGGTCTCGAGAGCAGAGTGGCTCTGAAATGTTACGGTCTTGAGAGTTGATGGAGGGTGAATAGTGTGAATACAGTGCAACCAAGTGAGGAGCCGCAACGACAAGGCATTGGACTCGCATTTGGGAGGACCTGGGTTTGATCCCCGGCTTTGGCTATCTTAATCACGATTTTCCATGGTTTCTCGAGATCGCTCCAGGCAAATGCAGTTCCTAAACAAAGACCACGGCTGCCTCCTTTCCATACTCCTGTGTTAAGTTGTATGTAACCATCTCAAATGAGCTCGATGTCGACGAAACATAAAGCCCACTTACCTTACCTTTAAAATTTACAAGATACTGTATGACATTATCAAAGAGGCTGTCACAAAGAAAGGAGCAAAATAACAACTAGTTAAGTTGCAAAAAAATTGGCAGGATTCAAATTTAGCAGACAAATTGTTTTGTCTAAAAATGTTTTGCCTAAACAAATTTTATCGACTTTGTTTTGTCTAAACACGTCTCATCGACTTTCTTTTGCCTAAAGTCATTTTTCCTCAAATAATTTCATCTAAAGTCGTTTCACCTAAAGTAGTCTCACCTAAAATCGTTTTGCCTAAAACAGTTTCACCAATATAATTTTTGCCAAAAATTATGTCGCCTAAAAGTAATTTCGCTTAAAATCATTTAACCTAAAGACGTTTGGCCAAAACCTCTTTGACTAAAATTTAATTCCTTTATTTTACTACGACAAAGTCTTTTGTGTAGTCACTTGTTTATTTAAAGTTCCAGCCTGTCTCTCTCTAACCATGCACAACAATTATTTTGCTTAAAGTCATTTTGACTAAGTTAAGTTTGCCTAAAGTCAATTCGTCTAAACACTTGACTCCTTAGTTTTGCGTTAAGTCATTCAGTCTAAAGATGTTTACCTATAACAGTTTTGCCTAAATACGCTTTGCCTAAAGTTATTTTGCTTAAAAGTCATTTTGCCTTAAGTAATTGAGCCTAAAGTTGTTTTGTCTTATATTATTATATGTTTAAAAATACACCCCCTTGCTTGAACTCTTAACTCTTAAGTCATTTTGCCTAAAATTATTTTGCAAGGCAAATCATTTTTAGGCAAAACGATGTGTACCCCAAATTTAAACTTACGTAATATAAGTCTTTAAACATCCATAATAAACATTCCTTAAGTCTTGGTATCATTCGCTATAAGCATTATTTAATTTTTAATTTTTCTAACTCCAGTGAAAGAAAATGTGAAGCGTACTGTTATAGCGTGAAATGTGTATCTTGTGCTGTACTTTTTGCATACAAATTAAACTGGTGACACATATTTACTCCGCAATAAGCCATGAAATGTATTTATAACACCACGATCAAAATCATCTATTGGCTACAACTTTTTTTCCCAGTTGTAGTCATTTTTTGACCACTGACATCTGATTGGTTTCCTTTCTTTCTAATTCTGCAAATAGTTTGTTCATATTTTCCTGTTGCAGCTGCTGCATGTTTATTAGCCTGACTTATTGGATGATCGAGTTGTCTTTATTACAAAAATTAATAACATTCTAATTACTTCCTTGCACTGGCTGTGTAACGTCTTATTACTTGACCTACTAGTTGATGCCATTGTTAAACAATCAACAAACCTCGAACAGTTGTTTTACAGCGTCAATGCCTTTCCTAAATCACTCGCGAACGTACATACATGTGAATGGCTGTTGCAGTACTTTTGGTCGTCCCTTCCACTAGCACTCACTGCACAGCGCTTCCTTCCTCTCCGCCTTTAGTTTTGAGTGGGTGTGAGTCAGAGGAGGGGAGGCCATCATGTTAGTGTGCATATTTCCCGCGCGCACACTCGACGTGGTTAAGTAATAGAAGGGAGCTCATTATATGGGAATCTGTGCCATTAGTTTGTTCTTACGAAATGTGTGATTTAGAAATCTTGTGAATCCTCGAATTCTAATACATCTTTATGCCACTCAGCTAAATGCCTTAAGAATAGGGAATTACATGTTAAATTATGTTTAGTAGGGCTCAAGTCATACTTCACAATATAAATCATTTTCAGACAAAAGCCAGTTCCTGCATTGAGAAGAGGAATATATTGCTCGATAAATGAAAAAGTGAGGGGAAAAAAATTAGGCGTACGTATTTTTGTTTTTCTCCCCTTTAAAACATTTACTATATTTGTTCATAATTTTCAGGGTACTTAAAAACAGACAAAAAGTTCCTGTGGCATTGTGGGCCACACAGAAATTAACGTAAAACTCAATGTGGCATATATGTAGGTTCGACAGGTACAGAGTCCCACTTATTTAATTTAACATGTAAATCCCTATTCTTGCTGTCACCAGGGCTCTTTGGTAGGCAGTGCCTTTATGGAAATGATAGGTAATACGTCCAAAAATGTAACAAATTATAGGTTCTTATCTCACTTATGTGCAAGTGTACAAAGAATTTTATTTCTCCTATGTGTACCACCCATGTACAGCCATTAAGGAATGATGTTAACAAGAAGTTTGAATCACTGCAACTCTTCCTCAGTAGTTTGTAGTTCAGAGTACTACCATGCTTATGTTTTACATCGTCATTTCATTTGTCGATATTATACCATCTTTTAGATGTCAGGGCGTAAGCCATTACCCAACCAAACATGTACAAAAAATTTACAGTAATACAAGATGTAGAAAAATTGCATGTCAGTATTTTGGGGGACAATCCTTACATATAGAACAAAAAAATGTTTTATTTTATGTGAACATAAGTACATAAATGCAAAATTTCTGCTCTTCAGCTCAACACATAACATCGTGTGCTAAGTACACGGTGCTAGATTGTGTTACTGTGGAATATTGCTGTATCAGCGTATGGTGTGTCCCATCCAGTTAAGGCCATGCTCTCTAGTTTTTAATTTTTTTGTGATATTGATTTTTTATGCCTAAATTATAGCAGATATCAAAAATCTGTCAGGTAGGTTTAAAATTGTCTTCTCCATGTTGGCTGATTTTTTTCAAGGCGGTAAATATTATGGTTGTAGCTAATTATGTAATTAACAAAGTTCTGGTTAGTTGACTTTTTAGTCAAAACTGTATAATTTCTTGCTTTGAAAAAATAAGCTATTTTTGCAAAAACCATTTTAAACAAAACAGCCAGACCGTTTTTTGATATCTGCTTTCGTTTAAGCTTAAATAATAATTATCGCAAAAACAGTATAAACCAAAGAGCATGGCCTTAAATGACTCTTCTTGTATGCGACTACCAATAATAGCTGTAAAGGCATGCCACATTGTCACGATTCACCCCGTGCACTATGCATGTGGCTTTGTGAGTTGTAATACAGAAAATTGGGCATTTTTGGACCTAAGTTCACATTAACGTTTCGTGTTCAAGTACTGTAGATGTTTTAATTATCCATTGTAGATATTTAATGTAGAGTAATTTTGCTCTCTGAATTAAATGCAGCTCTTTCCTCCACAGGATTATGTTGAACATGAGCTGGATGAACATTATGGTAAGTTCGACTTTTTAATTTTTTGTGTAACTGTTTATGACTGTCTGTATCAGACAAATTAAATGTTGTGACTAGAAATGTGTGGTACATTAAAAGGTTAAAGCTGTAAAGTAATCATAGCAGCAGTGTAACTTGTTTCCAGTTAATGCAACACAAATAAAATTTTAAATCATGCATGCATTAAAACAATGAAGTTAATGCCTATTCAGTTCTCATTGCTTGACTCAAATTTTCCAGCTGGCAACCTTACTTTTTTTAAATTTAATTTTTGGTATTGTATATAACTAGCTACTGCAGTTGAACCTTGTTAATTTGGGTAGATGTGGTAAGTACCCAATTGTTTAGTTGTTAAATGTTATTTCTTTTGTTATCTGTTCAGTGAACAATAGCTATATCACATTAAAGAGTTTGGTATAAACTAAACTGTTGCAAAATCAGACTTTTACGAAGGATTGTCCTTTATACAGTAAGTATTTAAGTTGTCAAACCTGAAATAAATGCTATCTTACACTGTTGCGATCTTCATTACAATCTGTAGTTAAGGTAAGCATTTAAAGCAAGAATTCTGGTATGCCTCAGTCACCAACAAAGCAACAAGGTCAGCTAATTTACAGGAGCCAACATAGATTTGTAAAGTGGCAGGGTTGCAAGAAATCTGGTTTCTGTGGCTTGATGCAGGGGCCAGACCGTGATTTTGGTTGCAGATCACCAGGTTGTAGAACGAGGAAGGGGTCACAGTGATAAGACACTGTACTTTTATTCAGGAGGACCTGGGTGCAGTTCCCTGTCGAGACATAGTGATTCAGTTTGCAGTTATTTTCCTGAATTATTCGGGAGAATGCCTGGATGGTTCCTAACTAAAGCGCAAAATAGATTCTTTACATGTTTTCTTTCTGCCCGAGACATTGGTTCAGTCTACTGTCAAAAAGAGGTTAAGCCCTACTACTTACGTACTTACTAAAGCTGTAACATTGTAGTGGCCGTGCATAGACTCACATCATAAGTTCACTCTACGTACAGGGTTTTTTGTCTCGCTTCTTGGTACAGTACATATACCGTATAAGTTATAAGAAATTTAAAGTGGCATAACCAGAACTCCACCATTTTTTAAAATGGTGGTTACAGAGGTGGTTGACTACTCTCTTTCTACTGAAGAGCCACATATATCCTCTGCAGCAATAAGTATCTAGGCCCTCCACACCTATGTTGAATTTCAAAATTCAGTAGTGTGACGTGCACTGGCACGTAGCACTTACTTGGCCTCTTATCATGCAGTAATGTCAATTTTTTTTGTCTTAATTAATATTTTTTCTCTGTTTATAACAAATTAAGTAGACCAACTTAACCAGGTATAAGGATGTATACGGTGGGATCCAACATATTAAATGGGGATGCGAGTAGAGAAATTTACATTAAAATTTTCTTTTTAATTTAAAATTTTACTTTAAAGCAAGAGAAAAGTATTTAATTTTACGTGTCAATTTTATCGGATTTATGTTGTGTTTGGATTCAATTTAAAGCTAATTTAATTTCAAGCAACTTTTCTAAGTAAGGTTTTCTTATATTGTGCTTTGTTTAGATTTTTTAAATTTTCAAGTAGCCTCTTACCTTGCTTCTCCTGGAATAGGATTTATGTGGCAGGCTAGTCGTAGTTCTCTTGCTTGGAAGCACGTACCGAGAAGTGCTAGCTTTTAAAATTTCAAAAAAGCTCAGAGCTAGCCTGGACTTTGGATGGATTTATCTGGCAGGCAGGTCAGAGTTCACTCGCCTGGAGACACGTACAGGGACGTGCTGGAATGCGATGAGCTCTGCCGAGCGTTTCTCGATCAACGTGGGTGGTAGTGTCGGGCGCAAAACTCCGTGAAGGTGGTGTTCCGCGACAGATTGATGACGCTGCACATCCCCAATTAATAAAATAATGAATATTTAGCTGGTATTGTGGAATAAAATTCTTTGTAAATTTATCAGTATCAATGTTACGTACAATTTTTAGGTTATAAACGTCAATTAACCAGCGTTTTAGGCAAGTTGGATCTTGATGTATCCCTCCGCCGCTCGGCCGAGTAAGTCCGGGTGTCCGCCCAGGAAAGTTAGTTGTGTTTCATCGGAGCTCGTGGCCGGTCGCCGGGAGATGGCCGGCTAAGTTTTTCTTGTTTACGTTTGTAATTGGGCAGTAGTAGTTGTGTTTCATCGGAGCTCGTGGCCGGTCGCCAGGAGATGGCCGGCTAAGTTTTTCTTGTTTATGTTTGTAATTGGGCAGTAGTAGTTGTGTTTCATCGGAGCTCGTGACCGGTCGCCGGGAGATGGCCGGCTGAATGTTTTGGTCAGTCGAAGTGTCATGGCGGGACAGGGAGGACGTGTATGGGAGAGCTGGCGCGGGGAAGTCAAGCCTCGGGGGCGAAATCGCTCTGATTAAATTTCATCTGGTTTAAAATTTTACTTTTCTCTTTTGTACTCAGTAGCTGCAGGCGTGCCAAGGTATAGCACCATATAGAATAGTATAGCCATCTTCATGAGTGAAGCAAATAACGAGTACTAAGTTTGTAAACCGCATGACCGTGCGTCTCTATTGTCTTGGGCAGACACTCGGGAGTAGTTGTTTTGGGCGAACTATCTCCGGTCACGTCACCGGTTAATCTTGTTATTTTGGTTGTTGACAATGTACACCTATTTATATTGGATCACAATCGCAGCTGCAAATAAATAATCGTAAAACAAATAGGTGTGTTTCCTTTGGTATCGTCATCCTGCAAGCTACATCTTGCAGTAACAACAATAACTCAAAGCACGTAAACCTGTTACACGTGTCGCAGTGTGCCAAGGAACGACACACAAGTATATATAACTCTACAGACGACACATACAACACGACAGAGCGAAGCAGCACCACCCCATTCTGCTGCCGCGAACAGTAACATCATAACCTCTGTATATATAAAATAACACGACGAAGTAGACGGAGACCCGCCACATTCTACCGTCGCGAACAGGGACATTCTAACTCCTATATACATATACAAACAATAACAACACAACGTAGAAGAAGCAGACGCATTACAGTAGTCTCTGCTACATGGCCATTAGTTGTCATCTCTGCACCATTTGTTAGTCTTTGAGGGTAACTCTGTAACAGCATCTTTAAGAGTTTTGCCTAAGCCATACAATTTAGGGCCCTCTGTGAGTTTTGCTTGTAATATTCATACAAGATTTGTACTATATTTTGATCTGAAGCATTTGGCTGCTTTATTGCCTACTCTCCTTGCAGTGTCTGTCATCATTTGCTATTTTTGAGTGAAGAAAAAGATTTTAATTTACCCTTGTTGATTTTGTGACTTGTATATATCTAAGACACAGAGACGCATGCACGTTCATGCGCGCACACATACACATTCTCTCTTCCTCTTTCTCTTTTCTCTCTCTCTTTCTCTATTTCTCACTCTTTGTGCTTGTGTTCACATTTGCCTTGATGAGTACCCAATGTCTGGCTGGCTGGCTGGCTCACCAGATATTACTACCTCTGGCAAGGGTTATTTGCTTGGCCGTGTTCAGGAGTGGCTACTGTCTGTTTCCTTTAACTGTACTTTGACTTTAACCATTGGCAAAACATGTGGGAGTGTAACAAAGTGAAATATCTGACCATTTGATTATGCATGTTAACCACAATGAGCTGCAACATGATCAATAGAAACACCCTGAATTAATAGGTAAATTTGGTTAGTTACGTCTGCTGACACACCTACAATATCTAATGCTGGGACCAACTCAAATTTCTACAATGAACTGAACTTGAATTTAATGTAGCAATAGCTCCCTCGAATCTGAACTTGAACCGAACCTTTAATATGGTCCTCGAACCAAACTTGAACTGAACCTTCCTGTTATTCACCGAACTCGAACTGAACTCAAACTAAATGGTTTCCTATTTTATTATTGCAATAAAGAAAAATGTTTGACCCTTGACATTTTTTAAAAAGAAATTAAAGACATTCTTTGTCCATCAATATATAATGTACGAATATCAAAACACTGACCTGTTTGGTACGCTGTCCGTTTATTTACTATTTCTAAATATTAGAAAATTAACTTACACACAATATACCACTTGATTTTCAATACCGCACAACATACTAGCTAGGAGCAATATTTTTTCGGTCAAAGTCAAGATTCGAGTTGTACAAAAACATATTAGTGATTGTATAAATAACACGCTGCTGGTGCCAGGCATGCAGGGGCAGATTTTTAAGGTCAGATTTATTTTTTAATTTTTTCTAATTTAATTTTTATTAGCACTATATTCTTTAAGGTCGTAATTTATTTTAAAATTTTCTTACTTATGAAATTAAATTTTTTGTGTGTAAACTCCTTAAAAAGCACCATTTTGCATCTCTAAAATCAAAATTCTCCCGGGGAGGACACACTTTTTAAGGCATAGGCCCCCTCCCTTCTTGCAATGCTGGATCCGCCACTGCAAGCATGCATTACACAAACAGAACAAAAATTGTGTATGTGGGTGTGACGATGCCATCTTGTCTATCGTGTCGCACTATCGGTGACCTCGACTTTCACTTCCACATAAATGAACTAGGGCAATCCTTGGAACAGTTTTGCTGTCGTAATGAGCAAACATTTGATCCGAGTGATTCATTTCTTATCTACTAGCTATTTGTAAACCCCCCAATTTTTCATGAAAAGAATTCTGCAAGAGTTTGTTTCAATGCCTTATGCTCACATATGAATCTCTGCTTCGTGGTTACTGGCAGAATGTAGGTGTGGCTCATTTGACTGTGCCAACAGGAGCAAGGTTACTGCGACACCACACGTCTGTGATTTGTGCGTAGTACCCTAGACGCTGGTAGTTAAAAACAGCCAATCACTGACCATGAAGCAGAGCTGCATATGTACACATAAGGTATTGGAACAAACTGTTGCAGAATTCTTTTCGCGAAAAATCGTGTGCTCTTAATATTTGTGATGTTGAAATTTTGTGCTGTTAAGTGTGGGGGAAAGATTACGCCAAAGGAATGTGTCATAGCCTTGGCAAAATATCACCTCACACAGGTGGCAGAAAATTTTATTTATGATTGTTCTCAGAGATCCAAAACTTTTATTTTTATAGGTTTTAATTTAAGTGGTATCACATTTTCGTGAAACAGAATATTTTTTGTTACATGTTAATAAATTGTTATTTTAGATGTGGATCAGGGAGAGCAGGGTGACAGTCCTTGTTCAGATGAAGCCCGTGACTTCACTGTTCTACAGCCTATGCCTCCATTTGAATATGTCCCTGAACCACAGCAGCTTGAGCTACATCATGATCAGCAGAAGCACCCTGAAGAAATAGGTAACTGTATGTTAGACATACTAAGGTACACTAATGAGCATCCTGCGTGAAATTTTTCAAATTGATTTGGTAACTAAGGAAACCATAATGTGTCTTAGTATACATACTGTAGCTGTTGTCTTCAGTGTTGTACTGTGCAGAGCACAGTTTTTCCTAGCCTGCTAGACTACTGAGTGTTGCAAAGGTAAAGTAGAAACTAGAGCCTGTGGTGGAAAATCGTCAAACACATAAGGAAAGAGTTTGAATATCAGGAAATATACGTATTGATATGCAGAAAACAAGTGTAAAAGTAAAGCTGATTCTTTTATTGATCTGGCTACTTATTTAGCTCTGAAATTTCAAATTTCTTCTCTGCATTTGCGGGGATCAGGACATTTCCCAGGCCACAAACGTCCATTGGATTGTATGCTGTGCTGTTCCTATGCTATGGAACAAACATGCAACTTGTGAACAAACTTAAAACAGTCATAAGTTATTGAGTACTATTGTGGACTGTGTATCGGCTCACAAATAAGCTAAATCAGCCGTGCTTTTGAACTTTCCTTTTTAAAAATTTTTCGTTAGCTAAATTATGAGATGTGTATTTATTATATTGTATGCAAGCAAGGTTATCTATACAGGATGTTTCTGAAATAACTTGTACAAACTTCGGGTGTAGGTTCCTTACACCAAAACAAGGAAAACATTTCATATAAACACATGTCCGAAAACTATTAGTTTTTGAGGTATTGATGAAAGTTTAGTTCAGTGTGTTGCAAGGTAATTATTTTATAAAAGTATTTCACAAACACTGTATTTTTGTGTCCGATATAATTAATTCTTCTTTCTTATTCTATGTGCATAGATGTAAAATTTTTATAATTTTTTTTTTACTCTGTTCAAAGTTAATTTTTATCAAACCTATGTCAAAGTCAAAAATATGATTTAGCCACTGTCGAATACAAGTGGGAATTGAATTACATTTGATGGCGATAAAATAGGTATCTGTGTAATGTGTTGTCCCTATAAACATGGGCATTTGAAGAGTTAGTCTCTTTCTTACTTCAGTGTAATTTTGTTTTGAGTTTTAAAGCACACCTTACATTTTTCTGTGTGTAATATTGGTTTTAAGAGTGTTTAAATTAACGTGAGTACACTTATGTATACATTGTACAGGCTACCAATTGTACATAATAATAATAATAAGAAGAAAATAAACTATGAACTGTAGGGTGTTAGTACAGTAACCAATAAATTTGTCATTGTGTGAAATACTCAAACTGCAAAAATAGCAAATAGGGTCAAATGTGTTTTTTTTTTTTTATGTTGCTAACTTTTATTTGTATGGAAAATATATCAACGCACACTTTCTTTGCCAGTAACCTGCATGTTACTGTACTTAATGCTTTATAGTAATAATGCTGTCTGTATATCTCTCTCCTTTCTGCAGTTTGTCTCTCTCTTTCCTTTATCCCTTTCTTCCTTTCTCTGGTTTCTCCCTTTCCCTACCTCCATTTCTCTTCACCTCTTTTTCTTTATCCTATTTTTCCTTTCCTAATTCCTACACTCACACACATATGTGTGTGTGTCTCTCTCTGTTTCTTAGTATTGTAATGTAGAAAATTACATCAAAAGAGTTATATTTTCGTATAAGCATAATGCTAAATTCTTGTTACATTCCTAGTTGCCACATGTTGTATGGATGCACATTTTACAGGAACAGTTTGGAGGCAAGAGCAGATACAAATAAACAATAAAATGCCTGTGATTTGCCGTGTAAAGTGTAAAGTGTTTGTTATTTACATCAAAGGAAGAATTAAAATATATTTTGGTAGAATATAACTGCACCTTTTTGACAAAAATGGATATATAATCACGTTTTAAAATTGTGCTTATAAAATATAACTTACAATTCAACTATGTTTTATTCAGCTTCGTACTATTATGGACGTACAGTGATTTTTGAATGCCCACAGCACTGGGTATTGACAAGTGTTTTGAGCTGCTGCATTTTACCCACGTAAGCATTCTATTAAATGTAGTTACATACCCGTCTATTTCAGCTTGAAATTAGTTTCCTTTACTAAAATATAATTGAACCACAAATACGACATTACAAGAAAGTTCTGATGTTAAATCAATTAATTACTGACAGTGTTACATTATGGGGTATTGATCCGTTCCACCTTAGATTTATCGGTTTCTTCTCAATAACTTATATTCCAGTCAATATATCAAAACTTTTGTCACGACAGGGCATAGATACACACTTAATCGAATTTTTGAAATTGTTGGAACCATAATATATTCATTATTTTTCAATGGGAAACAGCTGATATAGAAAAATTGCTTTATTTACGGGAGCTACTACAGAGGTCACAAAAGTAATAGAATCAATATCATATGGCTTCCAAAAAGTGAATGAAACCATAAACTATGCCTTGTCAACGGGAAAGAGTAAAACAATCTCTTTGTTCCCTGATTTATAAGAAAAGCTGTAAGTCAGATCTGAGAGTGATCAATCCCCCTTAGAATTATGTAATGGATGATGATGATGATGATAGAGGCATACCCGTACTTCATCGCACAATCTTCTCCATCACGTAATCGTCGCATCTAACTTTTAAGATGACAGAAACTATAAAAATGCTTTCATCGCATAATTGTCGCACCGCAATGTTTTGTTTACGTTTCTTCACCAGAGATGTTAACTACGCTCAGTATAAAGTGTAACACTATTAGAACAAAATGGTTGCCACAATAATCTATTATAGTTAGCACCAAAATATTCCGCTGGAATGAAAGAGGAACATCGTAGAGCTACTGGTTTTAACAGTGTCCGCCATCTTGTGTGTTTATCTCGCATGTGGACTTTCCCAACTGAATAAACATATATATGACGTCGCAAAATAAAAATGAAGTTTGTAAACACTGCAACAAACGGTATCGAAATGCAAAAACTGTTATGCCGTTATTGTAAATCACTTTCTACTTCCAAATATTTTTAAATGTCAGCCAGCAAAGCAAAAGAAATTAGATTTTTTACAGTACGACTCGCAGAATTCAAAAACAAAACCTTCAAGTGAAATGGAACTTGGAAACTACTGTATTGATCTGTTTTCTAATAACCAAACGTACCTATTTACTGGTAAATTTTTATTCACAAATTTTTCTACGTAAGTACCGGTAAATACTGCTGGCCATGAAATGTGTTCCCACCAAATGTACATATTATGCATAAAATTAGGTTGCCAAACAAAAACAACTTAACCTCCAAGGTCTAGTAAGTTGTATAAATTTATTTTTTCAGAGTTCATACATCAATATTTCCGCCAAAATTACTGACTTTCTTGAATATAAATTGGGTCAGTGACGAAAAATGTTAGTTAAAAAAAATTACCATGGAGATTTTCCTCGAGTAATGGTCGCACCCACGATTTTTTGCATTAAATTTGGCAAACAGTATGTGACGATTATTCTGTGAAATACAGTAGGTAATTACTGTGTGTGTACATAAAATCGTCTTCCCTCTCTTAATCTTAGTCTCTCTTTTGCTTCTCTCACGCTTTCTAATTCCTACAAAGTATCCCAGAGTTAATGGATGCTAAAACATGGCAAATTCACCTACTGCAGAGTGAATGTTTTACTTTATTTTCATAGTTTCAAGACACTATGATGTAATAATTGCTTCAGTTCGTTAAATTGAGAATTGTGTTGTAAAATTATTTGTCATTTTTTTGGGGATGGTTTTTGTTTATGAAGTTAGGGATATTTTTTTTTTATTTACTTGTGGATCAGAGTGTATGTTGAACACATATGATTCATGTTGGTTTCAAGTCTGATAGGTTTGTTCAGCTACGATGGGAATCTGAGAACTATATGAGCGGAAATGATGTAGTGCAGAGTTTATAAGTAGCTGATTAATTTATTTTTTAAATAGTGTTAATGTGATTATATCCTGAAAATGTGATTCTTCTTCCATACTATATTCTCAGCAATTTGTTTGTGCAGCCTGCTGAGATTAGCTACTGTAATTAGAGATTTTCTACTCCTGAAAGTGTGATTCTTCTTGCATACTATAGTCTCAGCAATTTGTTCGTGCAGCGTGCTGAGATTATCAACTGTAATTATAGATTTTCTAGGACTTGCATTTTCAGTTTCTGCACATAAATTTTCCAGATCTTCATAGCCCTCTCAGTTTTATAGTGCTACATAGTATTATAAAAATTACTATTCCTTTGAAAATGATGTAATGGTTTCCGAGGGACCCGTACATAGTAAGTATAGTCATTATTTTGCCTCATTATCCATGTAGGTTTGTTAGTTAAATGTTTTTTTGTTGGGCATTGTAGATGGTACTAGTGTATAAATGTAACTGAGTTTCTGGCATATCAACCATTTGCCTTCAAGCCAACAGTAGATTTATCACTGTTTGGTCCAAGTACGTCGGTTATTTATGTCACATAATTTTGTGAAATATGTATGTAGTATTATCAGAAGTACAAGAAAGTTAATGCTGGTATCTGAAATTTGGATCCGTTAAAAATTATTTTGCTCGTGCATCTCTGCATGGGTGCCTGCTAATTCTTGCTTCAGTTTATCACACGTTTAAACGTCATGTAGGTATACAATATTTTTCCTGAATCCTCGTACGTACGTACTACTTATTTTTTTTTTTTATAAAGAAATCTAAATGACTTTCCATAATCTTCGTCTCTTATATATCCTTGATGGAAACATGGTGGTAGATTGGGCAGCCTGGAAGTTAAACAATTCAGTTTTAATTTAGGTTAATAGCATAGAGTTCAGGATGCCAAACAGCAATGCAGTTATTACAACTAAATTGGCTGTGTTTAGTAAGTTGACCATGTGAACTCTTGAATCCGCTTATTCTCTTATGAACATAATGTTCTGATAATCCAGCATATCTAGACAAGCAATAATTTGAGGCTGTATGTATCTCCTTGGTTAGTTGTCCATCTGCCTGCATCACATCACACATCCAGTGAAGAAAACTAACCCCCCTCCCCTACTGCAGAACTACTGGTCTCATCCTGTGGACACAACTTATTTCAGTAATTCTGAGCAGTATTTGCAGGAAAGCTATCAGACATTGTATATTCTGTAAAGAAAGAGTGCCCAGACCAGTAATGAGTGGTCATGTCAGACTGATGTAAAAGAGGGTTGGAACACAAGACCAAAAACTTAATGTTTTTGTGAAGCGACAGACACTGTGTCAAAAATATTGTGCAGGACGTGTATTAAAATAGCCAAATCAAATTTAGTGATTTTGGCATCAATAATTTGGCACTTGTGTGTGTACCCTATACACAGAAACATTATTTGGTGTTTTGAAACTTGAACAATTTCTGTAACTTGTAGTTTTTGTAAATCATTTTTATTAAAGGAATTTCAGAAAATAACCCTGAAACATAACAGAGCACAAAAATTTTACATTTTTTGGTTGGCTGTGAGCAGTATAATAGCATCTAATTATTAATGATGATGTTATGCACTGTTTTTTATTAAATCTCTCATTATTTTACACATAGAAAACTAAATTTTTCTTCACGTTTTTCTGTTTTAATTTTACCACTTTTCCGCTGATTTCAGCTTGTCGCCATAATGGGTTCAATACTACATATCAAAAAAATTGATCTTACTTCAAACTTCAACACAAACATGAAAAATGTACTTGTTATCCATTTTAGATAATTTATTACTGCCTTGGCAATATACCTTGACTGATTTTATATCGTTCTAGATTTGACGGACAGGGAATCACCACTGCCTGTACATCATATAAAGCGAAAAGAAAAGCAATCTACTGTTCGACGCCGCAGCACGCCGTCTCGACCGCCGAGAGGTACAGGGACAGCACGTCGGTCACGTGGAACTTTCAAGGCTCAGAGGAAACGATCATCATCAATTGATGAGCAACCCAGTTCGTCCACAAAAATGTCTCGTAGGAAATAACGTGCGTGATTTTTTTATTATTGTTTTCTTTTGCTTGGGTGTTTATTGCCAAAAATACGTATGTATTAATGAATCAGCAAATTATTATGCTAATATAATAGTTAGAAACAGTGCATTCTACGTATGTACCTCTTCATTACTCCAACAAGTAATGTTAATTTCAGCAAACTTACTATTCTTGACTTCTTTCTTTCTTTTTTACTGTTATACAGTAGTTTGCATTGCATGCTGTACATGTGAAAATAAATTTTCTGGTACAAAAAAATTCTGAAATAACTGCGTGTAGTACTAATAATGGTCATTTGGTATTTTGCTGTGCCCTATTACTAGTTAGTTGCCCATATTAGTGGAACTGTTTTGCAAGAACTAATTGTGTACTGTAACTTCAAAAGGACATACATATAGGGAAAAAAAACAAGCTACGGAGATGTGATATCACACAATGCCTGGAGATATCAGACATTGTATAATTTGCAATTGCTTTGGATGGTGCTAGTAAGAAAACCCAGAACAATTAGGAATAGCATTAATTTGCTGTGACCTATAAAAACCTTGTACAGAGAATGAAAGCAACTGTGAATACTGTATGTACATTTTATGTAACTGTGTGATTTCTTTTGTTATTATTATTAAAAACTTAGAGGAAGACATTTATTTGTACAGAAGAAATACCTTTTCATAAATATGGTAAAAATGAAATGCAACAAACTGCATACTCTTGTTTCAGTAAACAAAGCTATACATACATCAGAAGACTGGTATTGTATTTACACCTAAAGATAATATGCATCTGACAGTCATTAGAACAGTGGTTGTGCATACAAGTTGGTTGTCATAAGTAAATCTGATTGACTTACGATTCAAGAAGTGTTTTAAATTGTTTCATGTTTGTTCACTAAAAGTTTTTATCGCAGTTGTGCTACTAACAAAAAGTGGATTTACTTAATGTGGTAATTATTATTCAAAATGTGAACAGAGCCGATAGTTGTTTGATTGGGCCTAATTAATGTCATCAGTGATGTGTATGAAGTATCAAGGAATGTTTTATGGTGGAGAGGTAGCTATAAAACTAGTGCATATTTTAAATGCTACTGCATTTTAAGGAAGATTGTGTGAAGCATTATGAAATAGTACGTTAGTTATGTTTCTGGTGGATAATTTGAACAATGTCTGTCACTCTTCTAGTTGAAGCTTAAATTTCTCTGAAGATTTAACATACAGGCAGTTAAAACTTCAAACTCAGCATGCACTAAAATGAAAAGGGAGGACTGACATTTCATAGTAAACTTTCAATAGTAAATTTTTAAAGAATTTTGCTAATTGTACAAACACAGGTGATTTATTAGTCACTACCCAGGCACAATTGCTACACGATTTTGATTACCAGTAATTAAATGAAAGCATCTTACTGTTCAAGTTGATTTGTATATTTGACATTTTTGTCTGAAATCAGTGGTGGTTGAACCAGAAGTTGACGTGGTCGTGGGAAAACCTCTTCGTAACTGGCTGTTTGTTTAGGATAATTTTTGTTCATGTGAATAAACTTAAATTAAATGAATTACTAAAACACATAGGCAGAGATGCACTAGTACTTACAGAAACAGGTTGGAGAACACAAAACACAGATTGACAACACATTTTTGCTAGCCACGCCAGCTTCCTTGGGTGGCAAGTGATTGCGCACTGCAGTGTGGGGGATGATAAACGATGGTTGGTAACTAGCACACCTAGCGGCAGAGGGACTATAACTAGGGTGTGGCGGGAAATTTGAAAGTTATCAAATGTTGTGAGGCCTGGTGGTTGTCTGGATTTTGTGACATACTGATGGGCTAGTTTCCAGTGCCACAGTTCTGCACTATGGTTCAAAGGTGGTAAAGCTCTCACTACTCTGGGGTTGTAACAGGTATAAAAATAAGTTTGTGTGAGGCTGCATGTGCGGCAACTGGTTTGTCTTGAAGGTTTAGCCTGGAACTGGCTATTGCTTGTTTGGTATTAGTCCTGTGGCCATTCATCCTCTGTCTTAGTTTGGTCATGGTGACGTAGCCATTTCCAGCCTAAACCTTCGAGATAAACCAGTTGCTGCACGTGCAGCCTCACACAAACTCTCTCTTATGCCTGTTACAACACCAGAGTGGTGAGAGCGTTACCACTTTCAGATAATAGTGCAGAACTGAGGCGCTAAGAACTAGCCCAACAATGCATCACAAAATCCAGTCAACCACAAGGCCTCCCGCCACGCCCTAGTTCATCCCTCGGCCACTGGATGTGCCAGTTATCAACCATACCTTACCGTCCACCATACAGCAGTGTGCAATCACTTGCCACCCGAGGATGCTGGCGTAGCCAGCAAAACGTTGCAACCGCGCAAAAATATGTTTTCCTTCTGTGTTTTTTGTTATCCAACCTGCAAGTACTTTTTCTGTAAGTACTTGTGCACATCTGTGTAAGTGTTTTAGTAATTGGTAGCCACCTTTTCTTTGTTTAATTTAAAATAATTAGATGCTTGGTTAAAACACTAGCTCTGTATGTTATGACGAAAGAAGCAGCTGTACAGGTGATGGTAGCTGCAGTTTCATTTCTTGTACATTACCTGTTCATCAAGATATTTAAGACAGTAACAGTTGCTGAAAGTAAATTTTCGGTGGACTGTAATAAGCATGGTGTTATGTCCTGCAGTTCTGAGAGCAATTAAATTAGTTGACTGTCAGAAATAACTACCAGATCTTTGGTGGTTGTATTTTGTTACCACCAAATTAATGTTCAGAATAAATAAGAACGTACTGCAAGATGTATAAAAATGAGTAGTTGCCAATATTCATCTGCCGATAAGTTACATCATGAACGTCTTACTTCAAACAGTCTGACTAATTGCATCTGGAAATGTAATTAACTCTGTACAGAACTCGCACAAGAAGAGAGAGGAGCAATTTCAGTGTTCCTGTGGAAAATATCAGCAGTACTTTATTTGGTTCTAAGATTTACAGAATCCCCAGATTAAAAACTACATCCAGATGTTGGTCGCCTGCCCTAGCTACTGAGCAGTGTGCGGAACTAGTCGATAGACATTTATTCAAAAACTGCTTGATGTGTACAAGTGAGGTGCTCTGACTAGTCTTCAAGTTTATTTTCTCAGGGCTGAAAATGGAGCAGAATTAAAAAATATATATATATATATATATACACTAGACCCCCGATTTTACGAACCCTGGATTTAACGAAGGTAGCGATTCTACGAATACAATCTCAGGAACCCTCAAAAAATAACAAAATTATATGAGAAAAAAAATTGTAAGGAATTACGTTGACAATGAATAAAACATACTGTATCTATTTCACGGCATTAAAATATGAATTGTAGAGTTGCAGTTATTACTTGGTAAGTCACAATATTAAAAATAAAACAAAAATAGCGAAAATCCGTTAAAAGATGCGGCAGTGACAGTTTGAAAACCGCGCGGCGGCGGCACCTGTGCAAGCCGGCCGGCCTGTCTCCAACTACGACGTATTAGGATCTATATTGAGGTCGTACTATAGACGCAAAGTTCCAGCGCATGCGCATATGCTCATTTAACTATAGTACAGCCTCTTTCTAGGCTGTTTCACGAAGTCTTATATCTCTCTCGTCTCGCGCCGAATGAATTTACTTTTTTACACGAACCCTATAAATAATAGCGTGATATTTTTCTTTATTGCGTTAACACCATACGTACTTAAAACAATTAACTTGGCGCATAATTTGCTTAAACAATGCGTTACTGCGTGTCGTAAAACGTGCGTTTCACAAGTGAGAACGATAATAGCGCTACCTATTTTCCAAGTGTAGAAACATTTGTCTCCG